>APFE031757668.1:0-17837 GCA_000404065.3 Pinus taeda
GAAACTGATATTAATAAACGCGGGTCACAGATATCATGCATAGGAAGCATTTGTTCTCTGCACACACTACCTCCAAACAACATAGTCCATTATGTGCAATAATAATTCGAGATTTTATTATATGCACTTTTGCATCCATAGAATCTATTAATAATAAGACAAATTTCAAAACGCATTACAATTAAAATACCCCTCTACACTTCCCTCATTCCACACAAATTTTGCACATCTGTTTATGCTCCATATAACCTTCACAAATGCACAACCATATACGAAAAACTTTGTTCGCAAAACTACTTCTTAGTATGCCCCTAAATAAGAATAAAAGAAAGGATTTGCATACTTATTATCTTAGTAAAATTTGAAAAAAGTTTTCAAATAACATCCATACACGCATAACCACCTCGGAATAACCTCGTTCGCACAACTACTTATGGACTCAATAACACCCTTTGATCAATCATTGAAATTCAAAACTCTGCACATGATACCTCTGAAGATGTAGCTTTGCACAACCGCTTTCATACAACTGCTTCCATAATCTCCCAAAATTATCCTCAATAATAGTAATAAAAGAATAAGCCTTCATGAAATTCCTTTTTACCACACTACACTCTTTTTTTCACATGGATTTAGAACAAAGTTTCTTTAGCACCCCCATCTATGCAAAATACCTCAATTTTCCCGCACATACTTCACCCTCTACACAATAAATGTTTCACACAACAATCCCAACACTCACTATGTAAAGGACCCCAACTTTCCTGCACATACTCTATACTCCGCACAATGAAACATGATAATATTAATTTGAAATTGTTCAATCCCCTTTGGGGCCTATGCAAAGAATCTAAAACTAGAGGAATTCTCACATCATTGAAATAAACATTATCATAACAATGTCTTGCAATTGTGTCAATAACTAGCTTTGCACAACCACCTTTGTACAACTGCTTTTGAAGTTGCAAAAAATGTTCCTAAATATTAATTAAAAACAAAAATCCTTCCACACATTCATTTTATTTCACAAAGATTGAAAACATATTTATTTAGCATCCCCAAGACCCCAGTTCTCTTGTACATACTTTATCCTCTAGATAGAACATTTTGCACAATGAAACCGTACCAATTACCACATCATTTAGCAGTATCATAATACTTACTATGGAAAGGACCCCAACTCTCCTACGCATACCTTTCGCTCCACATAAGGAAACATAATAATATTAATTCGACATTTGTTCAAACCCTCTGCTTATACAAACAACCTGCAACCACATCATTACTAACATTATTAAATAGACACTAACATAATAATGTCCTGAAACTGGATCAATTTTCACATCATTGAGTAGAGAAATAAGATAAAAGTGACAGTGTTAGAACACTCATCATCATAATGGGTGCTCACAAAATAACTTTTGTTTTAATTTTTACATGAATTATCAGACATTGGGGAAAATGAAGATAAAACACCCTCCATCTGCGGAATTATGTCCCATCAGAGCTTCCTCAACTAATTGTAAATTAGAAATAACATTTACTCTAAACTTGAAAATTATTTTTTAATTTATGCAAAAACAGAAATATTGAGCAGTTTCCCAAAACTTGATTAAAATTGCGAACACAACCAAATAATGTACAGTCAATCCAACTTGACTGTGACATAAATTTTATAGTCCTTGACGAGGTAGGGACTAATAAAACTTAACTTTTTATATTTTAATATATTTTACTTACCTCTACTTACATAACCAACAATCAAATACATAAATTTCACTAACAATAAAAAATATCATCTCTATTTATATTTCAATCTATTTCACTTATCCATTGTATCTCCCACATGGAATTCGTCATGAACACCATTTTAGGAAATATGGACACCACGTATGTAGATACAAACCTTGCAGAGGTTACCCTCATAACTAACAAATAACTATGAAAGGAATTAATATCACATTTGTGACTACTTTCCCAGGGAAGTATTTAGTAGCACTGGAGTAGCCATTGCTTTCGGCTTTCAATATCAATCTCCAATTAGATCTGTATTTGGTAATTTTGCAACACTAAATCCAACCTTTATCACTTTGCATAAAATGGAAGTGACCATTGTTAAGTAAAGTGGTCATATATATTAAAAGGCATGGCCATATTGCTTTCAATCATTGATCTGTAATAAGGGTGAACCATTCAAATGTCAAATCATAAATCTTTGTAAATCTAATTGGTTGACATCAAAGTTAGAATGTACACATCATTAAAACATGGTAAAGCACCTTGTAAAACATTATCATTTCAAAGTAAGAGTTGGACAATTCATATTTAAAATAGATAACTAATTAACCACTAAGCTATTCAATAATATTGGTAAAAAGAAGTTTCCTTACCAATAAAGAAACCTGCTTTTGTATATATGGATATAAAGAAAGTTAAGAAATTCATGAGAAACTAATGGCTCATTGAAATATGCTTTAATCGGCAATGGATAAAGAGAACAAGAAATATGCCTGAAGAAAACTTTACAATTATACAAAGCACCACCAATAATGTAAAGATACTACATTATAATCGAATGAAAATTTCTTAAAGCCCATGGAAAGGATCATGGCCCTTTATTAGTATACACTGCTTCCATATTTCCTTTCCCCAATAATGCATGGACATGGAGAATATATATCAATGCATGGACATGGACCAAAACTTTCCATGAGCACATAGATCATGAGTAGAATTTTCAGGACATGGACCAATACTTGTCATGTCAATCCTTTTAATCATTTTATTGAATTATTTGATCATGTTTGTTATAATGTATGTTTACAACTTAAATTTTTTCTTCAAATCAATTTTTTATTACATGCTAGTTTTAGTCTATATTAGGAAAATCTAATTCGAATGTTAAGAAAAAAAACGTTTTTCATTGAATTATAAATATTTCTATATCAACAATAAAACTAAGATACACAATAAAAATCTAATAAGTATATACAATAAAATTATTAAAAGGGAAATTGTTTCTATTCACTTATATAATTCTTTCATTCATGGAAAATTGTTATTATGTTTTGAATATCTATTTATTTTTTAAATTATTTATGCTATATAATTTTATATAACATTTCAAAAATACAATACAAGATAAATTATTTTACATTTTTTTAATTACAAATATAAATGTATATCTTGAATTTCGTCAATTTACTACATTAACCTAATGAATTTTGATGAAATAAATTAAGCAAACTGAAATTTGATAATCATATAATACCACATATATTTATAATATAATATGTATTTAGAAAATTAATTAAAAAATAAATAAGAAACATTTTACAATGGAGCATCTGATCTACCTTGGCAATACTAGGTGATATTTCCTTGTTCCATAACTTGATGATGAAAGAGGAATTGTATTGGACACATATACTAGACAAAGGAGGCACTATGTGGGTGTTAGTGTTGGTAGCACCATTCATATATTTCAAAATATTTTCCCTCAGTCTTTTTGTATTTTGGATGAGTGCATCTCTAGCAACACTAGGGTATCCAATAACCTGAATGAGCTCCTCATTTTGGGAGGCACATTTTGGTCACTCATCTTTAGGAAATATGTGAATATTTTCTCTAATCATGTGCTTCCACATCTCACTGATGATGTTTCCACCTTTACCAACAAGGCAACCAAGGTGCTTTGAGAGAAGAAGTCGTCTTGAAAACATGCCACCTTCATCATTGTCATTGTCACTAGTGCTTCCACCAGTCTTTCCTTGCAATCGAAGGATTTCCCCAAGCGTAGGTGAAACACCATCATTAGCCACCACCTGCCACTATTTTGCGTCTGAAACACACTACAAAGATAAAAGCTCCATCCATATTTTTCATCATCTCTATGTCTATCCTCTAATTAATAGAAAATAAAGTTGTGGGTAAATTCAAGTCATCTAACATTCAATTCACCGACAACACACCTTTTCGCACATTCTAAGAACCACATACACACCAAAACATCAAAACTAGAAACATGATCTTTATACACTTTCAACATAACACAAATGCATATGTGAGAAAGAGAAGAAAAAACATTTATGTGTAAAAATATCTCACGCACAACCACCTCCTCCCTCAACAATGCCCTTCCATCAGTCATTGACACTTGAAACTGATATTAATAAACATGGGTCCTAGATATGATGCGTAGGAAGAATTTGTTCTCTACACACGCTACCTTCAAACAACATAGTTTGTTGTGTGCAATACTCTTTCAAGCTTTTATTATATGCACTTTCACATCCTGCAGAATCTATTAATAATAAAATGAATATCAAAACACATTACAATTAAAATACCCCTCTACACTTCCCTCATTCCAGGCAAATTTTGCACATGAATTTATGCTTCGTATAACCTTCGTACATACACAGCCATCTATGCACAACTTCATTCGCACAACTACTTTGAAATATGCCCCTACATAAGAATTTAAAAAGAATTTGCATATTTATTATCTTAGTAAACTTTGCATAACATTTTCACATAACATCCATACACGCATAACCACCTCCACATAAATTCATCTACACAACTAATTCTGCTCTCAATAACACCCTTTGATCAATCATTGAAATACAAAACTTTGCACACGATACCTCTAAGTATCTAGCTTTGCACAACCACTTTTACAACAACACCACCAACAATATAAAGAGACTGCATTATAATTGAATGAAAATTTCTTACAACCCATGGAAAGGAACATGACCCTTTATTAGTATACATTGTTGCCATGTTTTTGTTTCCCTAATAATGCATGGATATGGAGCATATGTATCAATGCATGAACATTGACCAAAACTTTCCATGAGCACATATATCATGAGTAGAATCTTCAGGACATGGACCATTACTTGTCATCTCAATCCTCTTAATCTTTTAATAATTTTATTGAATGATTTGATCATATTTGTTATAATGTATGTTTACAACCTAGTTTTTTTCTTCAAATCATATTTTTATCACATGCTAGTTTTAGTCTATATTATGCAAATCTAATTCAAATATTAAAAAAAAAAACATTTTTCATTGAATTGTAAACATTGCTATATCAACAATGTAACTAAGATACACAATAAAAATCTAATAAGCATCTACAATAGCATTATTGAAAGGGAAATTGTTTCTATTCACTTATATAATTCTTTCATTCATGGAAAATTGTTATTATGTTTTGAATATCTATTTATTTTTAAAATTCATTATAATATATAATTTTATATAACATTTTATAAATAAAATAGAAGATAAATTGTTTTACAATTTTAAGTTACAAATATAAAAGTATATCTTGAATTTCGTCAATTTACTTCATTAACCTAATGAGTTTAAATGAAATAAATTAAGCAAACTCAAATTTGATAATCATATAATACAACATATAATTATAATATGATATTTATATAGAAAGTTAATTAAAAAATAAATAAGAAACATTTTACAATTGAGCATTTGATCTATCTTGACAATCCTAGATCATATTTCCTTATGCCATAGCTTGATGATGAAATAGGGATTGAAATGGGCACATATAAACTAGAAAAAGGAGGCACTATGTGGGTGTGAGTGTTGGTAGCACCATCCATATCTTTAAAAATATTTTCCCTTAGACTTTTCGTAATTTGGATGAGTGCATCTCTGTAACACTCAGGTATCTAGTAACCTAAACGAGCTCTTGATTTTTGTTGAAGTATATAGGGAAATTATGTGTATAGTGATTCTTCGAGACGAGATAACAATTTGTGAATTATTTTTACTTTTCTTGTCTTTGTTGGCTTAACATTATTCTCCTCTTATTAATGCAAGTGTGTGTACTTCATCAAGCTACTCTCAAAACATAAAACAAGAACACAAGATACTGGCTCTCTATCATGGCCAAACCCTAGACCCTTGACTAGAATATCCTCCATGCACAAGTCAAGTCCTTCCTTTTCTCTGCATTATGTTTCCCCTGATACTTTTTCCACCTCCTTCCAACACCTCATTCCACGACACTTCATCCTTCTAACAACAATTTGTTCTTCTTTCCACTTTTAGTATACCTTCTAGAATAGATACTTATCTTTTTTACTTTGTGATATCCTTCACCTAAGAATACTCCTTGCTTCTGTTGATCATCTGAGTCCCTTCTTGATGTATAGTGGTAGGCTTAGTGTGACAACATTGCAACCCTAATTCTCTAATGTGTGAGAGGTACCCTAGAGAATTGGGGTCCTTTTTCCCTCTCTAGAGAGATAGGCTTCTTCAATTGTCTTGGGAGTATTTGTAGGCCTAGTTTCAATCCCACACCACTAGTTCCTGTACTGTTTTTCCCTAATTTCATACCCACAAATTTTACCTCTTTTTCTTCACACGCGTGACTATTTCTAGCCCTAGAAACAATCCTCCACCTTCACTTTTGTTCCTTCTTACTTCAATGCACTTTGGAGACCATTTAGACATTTTTACCTTCACTTTTTCTCGACTTCCTCCTTCACTAATTTCAGAGATTGATTACCGTCTCTTTGGAGGAGTGGAGAACTTCTATATATAGAGGATTTTCCCTCCTTTAGGCTGACTACACACATATTCACACATTAAAAAAACCACATAAGCACCAAAACGTCAAATATAGAAACATGATTTTCATACACTTTCAACATAACACAAATGCGTATGTGCGAAATCACAAAGCAAAAGCATTTATGTGCAAAAATATCTGACGCAGAACCACCTCCAAACTCAACAATTCCCTTCCATCAGTCATTGACATTTGAAACTGATGTTCATAAACATTGGTCCCAAATATCACGTGCAGGAATCATTTGTTCTCTGCACATGCTACCTGCAAAAAACATAGTCTATTATGTGCTATAATATTTAAAAATTTTATTCTATGAACTTTCACATCCCACAGAATGTATTAATAATAGAATTAATATCAAAACACATTACAATTAAACAAATCCTCTACACTCCCCCCATTCCACACAAATTTTGCACATGCATTTATTCTTCGTATAACCTTCGTACATGCACAACCATCTATCCGCAACTTCTCTTGCATAACTACTTTGAAATATGCCCCTAAATAAAAATTTAGAAAAGGGTTTTCATATTTATTATCTTAGTATAATTTTCACAAGATTTTCACATAACATCCATACACACATAACTGCCTCCACATAGCTTTTTCTGCAAAACTAATTATGCACTAAATAACACCCTTTGATCAATCATTGAAATTTGAAACTCTACAGATGATACCTCTGAACATCTAGATGTTCAAAACCACTTTCGTACAACTACTTCCATAGGTTCCAAAAATTCTCCTAGATAATAACTAAAAAATACTAAGCGTTCCACACATTTGTTTTACCGTACAACACCTTTTTTCACCTTGGTTTTTCTGCACATACTTAGTCCTTTGCACAATAAACATTTCACATAACAACCCCAACACTTACCATGCAGAGGACCCCAAGTTTCTCGCAGATACACTATACTCTGCACAAGGAAACATAATAATGTTAATTCGACATTTGTTCATTCCCCATTGCGGTGTATGAAAACAACCTACAACTACAGTAATTCTCACATCATTGAACAAAGCATTATCATAACAATGTTCTGCAATCATATCAACAACTAGCATTGCACAACCACCTTTGTACAACTACTTTGGTAGTTGTGAATTATGTTCCTATATAATAATTAAAAAGAAAATCCTTCCACACATTCGTTTTACCACACAACACATTTTCTTCACAAGGATTGAAAACATTGTTTATTTAGCACCCATAAGATCCCATTCCTCCTACACATACTCTTTCCTCCACATAGTGAACGTTCTACGCAATGAAACCGTACCAATTACCACACTGTTCATCAGTGTCACAATACTTACTATGCAAAGGACCCAACCTCTCCCACACATACTTTTACCTCAACACAAGGAAACATAATAATATTAATTCGACATTTGGTCAAACCCCACGTGCCTATGAAAACAACCTACAACCACATCATTTCTCACATTATTGAATAAGGAAGTAACATAATAATGTCCCGAAACTGCATCAATTCTCACATCATTAAGCAAAGCACTAACATAGTAGTGAAAGTGTCAGAGCACTCAACATTGTAATGGGCACTCACAAAATTACTTTTATTTTAATTTTTAAAATTAATTGTCAGACATTGGGAAAAAGAGAAAATAAAATACCCTCCATTGGGGAAATTATGTCCCATTAGAGATTCCTCAACTAATCAAAAATTTAAATAACATTTACTCAAATTTAAAAAATTATTCTGAATTTATGCAAAAATAGAAATATTAAACATTTTCCCAAAATTTTGGTTAAAATTGTGAAAACACAACCAAATAATGGAGAGTTAATGCAACTTAACCGTGAAGTGAATTTTATAGTGCTTGATGAGGTAGGGATGAATAAAACTTAACTATTTATATCTTTATATATTTTACTTGCCTCTACTTACATAACAAACCATCATATACATAAATTTCACTAACAATAAAAAAAAATCATCTCTATTTTTGGTTCAACCTATTTCACTTCTCCATTGTATCTCCCATACGGGAATTAGTCGTGAACACCATTTTGGAAAATATGGAATTTTGTATGGACACCTCGTGTGTAGATACATACCTAGCAGAGGTTACCAACGATAAATTATTCACCAAAAAACACTAGATAATGATTTTTTTCTTGAATAACATAAACCATCTTAAATAACAAATAAATTTGAAATGAATTAATATCACATGTGTGACGACCTTACCAAGGAAGTGTTTATTAGTTCCGCACTAGCCACTACTTTTGGCTTTCAATATCGATCTCTAATTAGATCTGTATCTGGTAATTTTGCATCACCAAATCCAACCTTTATCGCCTTGCATAAAATGGAAGGGACCATTGTTAAGGAAAGTGGGCATGTATATTTAAAGGTGGGCCATATTGATTTCATTCATCGATCTCTAATATCGGTGAACCATTCAAACGTCAAATCATAAATCTCCATACATCTAATTGATTGACATTAAAGTCGCAATGTACACAACATTAAAACATGGTGAAGTACCGTGTACAAACGTTATTTTTGTTAAAATATATGTTATATACAATAACATTATTGAAACGGAAATTGTTTCTATTCACTTATATAATTATTGAAAGGGAAATTGTTTCCATTCACTTATATAATTCTTTCATTCAACGAAAATTGTTATTATGTTTTGAATATCTATTTATTTTCAAAATTATTTATATTGTATATATTTAACATTATAAATAAAATAAGATAAGTTATCTACAAGTTTAATTACAATATAAAAGTATACTCTGAATTGCCAATTACTTATAACGAAGAATTAAAGAAATAAAGTAAGAAACCAAATGATATCATATAATACAACATAATTATAAAATAATAATATTTACAAAATTAATTAAAAAATAAATAAGAAACATTTTACAATGAAGCATTCAATCTATCTTGGAAATCCTAGATCATATTGCTTTGTGCCATAACTTGATGATGAAAGATGAAATGCACTGGGCACATTTAGACTAGACAAAGGAGGCACTATGTGGGTGTGGGTGTTGGTAGCACCATCCATATATTTGAAAATATTTTCCGTCAACCTTTTTCTAATTTGTATGAGTGCATCTCTAGCAACACTCGGGTATCTAGTAACCTGAATGAGCTCCCCATTTTGGGATGCACATTTTGGTCGCTTCTCTTTGCAAAATATGTGAATATTTTCTCCAGTGTGCTTCCACATCTCATTGATGATGTTTCCACCTTTCCCAAGAAGTCAACTAATGTTCTTTGACAGAAGAAGAAGTCTTTAACAAATGGCATATTCATCATTGTTATTATCACTAGTGCTTCCTCTAGTCTTTCCTTGCAATTGTAGGATTGTGTCGGGCATAGATGAAACGCCTTCATTAGTCACCACCTGCTATTATTTTGCGTCTCAAACACACTACAAAGATAAAACCTCCATCCAGTTTTTTCATCGTCCCGATGTCTATGCTGTGATTAAGAGAAAATAAATTTGCGGGTAAATGCATTTCATCTCAGCATTCAATTCATCGACTACACACCTTTTCACGCATTCAAAAAACCACATAAGCACCAAAACATCAAATCTAGAAACATGATTTTCGTACACTTTCAACATAACACAAATGCATATGTGTGAAACTACAAAGCAAAAGCAATTATGTGTAAAATTATCTCACGCAAAACCACCTCCGGACTTAACAATGCCCTTCCATTAGTCATTGACATTGGAAACTGATATTAAATAAATGTGGGCCTCGATTATCATGCGTAGGAGGCATTTGTTCTCCACAGACGCTACCTTCAAATTATGTAGTCTATTGTGTGCAATAAGATTTCAAGATTTTACTATATGCACTTTCGCATTGTGCAAAATCTATTAAAAAGAAAACAAATATTAAAACAAATTACAACTAAAAGACGTGGCTACACCTACCTCAATCCACACAAATTATAAACATGCATTTATTCTCCATATAACCTTCGTACATGCACAATGTCATTCACACAACTACTTTGAAATATCCCTCTAAATCAAAATTTAAAAAAGGATTTACATATTTATTATCTTAGTAAACTTTCCACAACATTTTCACATAACATCCATACATGCATAACTTCGTCCTCTCAACATTAAATGTTTCAGACAACAACCCCAACACTCACTATACAAAGGACCCCAACTTTCCCAGACATAAATTGTACTCCGCACAAGGAAACATAATAATATTAATTCAACATAGGTTCACTCCCCCTCGGGGCCTATACAAACAACCTACAACTACAATAATTCTCGGATCATTGAACAAAGCATTATGATAACAGTATCTTGCAATCATATCAACAACTAGATTTCCCCAACCAACTTTGCACAACTACTTATGTAGTTGTGAAATATGTTCCTAAATAATAATTAAAAAAAATCCTTCAAGACATTCATTTTATCGCACAACCCTTTTTCTTCACAAGGATTGAAAACATTGTTTATTTAGCATGCCTAAGTCCCCAGTTCTCCTACACATACTTTGTCCTTCACATAGTGACCATTCTACACAATGAAACCATACTAATTACAAAATTGTTGATCAGTACCAAAACACTTAGTATGCAAAGGACCCCAACCCTCCCACACATACTTTTTCCTCCTCACAAGGAAACATAATAATGTTAATTCGACGTTTGTTCAAAATCCCCACTTCCTATGCTAACAACCTGCAACCACATCATTTTTCGCTTTATTGAATAGAGCACTAACATAATAATGTCCTAAAACTACATCAATTCTCACATCATTGAGTAGAGCACTAACATAACAGTGACAGTGTGAGAGCACTCTCCATTATAATAGGCACTCAAAAAATCAATTTTATTTTAATTTTTAAAATGAATTATCAGACACTAGAAAAAAATGAAAATCAAACACCCTCTATCCGGGGAATTATGTCCCATTAGAGTTTCCTCAACTAATCGTAAATTAGAAATAATATTTACTCAAAATTTGAAAATTATTTTTGAATTTATGCAAAAATAGAAATATTAAGCACCTTCCCAAAAGTTTGGTTAAAGTTTTGACAACACAGCCAACAATGGAGAGTTAATGCAACTTGACCATGAAGCGAATGTTATAGTGCTTGACGAGAAATGGACTAATAAAACTTAACTATTTATATCTTAATATATTTTAATTACCTCTACTTACATAACCAACCATCATATACATAAATTTCACTAACAATATAAAATATCATCACTATTTATGGTTCAATCTATTTCACTTATCCATTGTATCTCCCTCACGGGGATTAGACATGAACACCATTTTGGAAATACAGAATTTTGTATGGACACCTCGTATGTAGATACATACCTAGAAGAGGTTATCAATGATAAATTATTCGCCAAAAAACACTAAATAATTATTTTCTTTTCCTGAATAACATAAATGCCCATAACTAACAAATAACTATGAAATGAATTAATATCACATGTGTGTGACCTTCCCAAGGAAGTATTTAGTAGTTCCAGGCTAGCCGCTATTTTTGGCTTTCAATATCTATCTCCAATTAGATATATATCTCATAATTTTGTGACATCAAATCCTACCTTGATTGCCTTGCATAAAATTGAAGTGACCATTGTTAAGGAAAGTGGGGATATGTATTTAAAGAATGGCCCTATTGCTTACATTCATCGACCTATAATAGTGGTGAACCATTCAAATGTCAAATCATAAATCTCCCTACATCTAAATGATTGACATCAAATTCGCAATGTACGCATCATTAAAACATGGTGAAGTACCCTGTACAAACGTTATCATTTCAAAATAAGAGTTGAACCAATCATATTTAAAATAGATAATTAATTAATCACTGAGCTATTCAATAATATTGGTAAAAGTAAGTTTCATTGCCGAAAATAAAGAAACTCACTTTTGAATATATAGATATAAAGAAAGTTAAGAACTCCTTGAGAAGCTAATGCCTCATTGAAATATATTTTAATTAACAACAAATAATGAGAACAAGAAATATGCGTGAAGAAAACTTAACAATTATAGAAAACACCACCAATGATGTAAAGATACTACACTATAATCGAATGAAAATTTCTTACAGTCCATGGAAAGGAACATTGCCCTTTATTAGTAAACAATGCTCCTATGTTTCCTTTCCCCAATAATGCACGGACATGGAGCATGTATATCAATGGATGGACATGGACCCAAACTTGCCATTAGCACATAGATCATGATCAGACTCTTCAAGACATGGACCAATACTTGTCATCTCAAACCTCTTAATCTTTAAGCATTTTATTGAATGATTTGATAATCTTTGTTATAATGTATTTTTATAACTTAATTTTTTTCTTCAAATCATATTTTTATTGCATCCTAGTTTCAGTCTATATTATGAAAATCTATTTCAAATCTTTGAAAAAAAGAAAGCATTTATCATTGAATTATAAACATGGTTATATCAACAATATAACTAAGATACACAATAAAAAGCTAATAAGTATATATAATAACATTATAGAAAGGGAAATTGTTTCTATTCACTTATACAATTATTTCATTCATGGAAAAATGTTATTATGTTTTGAATATCTATTTACTTTTAAACTTAATTATACTATATAATTTAATATAACATTTATAAAAAAATACAACAAATTATTTACGTTTTTAATTACAAAAAATAAAAGAACATCAAATACCGTCAATTACTTCATAACCAAGAATTAAATGAAATAAATTAAAAAACCAAATTGATAATCATATAATACAACATATATTTATAATATAATATGTACTGAGAAAATCAGTTAAAAATAAATAAGAAAAATTTTACAATGGAGCATTCGATCTATCTTGGAAATCCTAGATCATATATCTTGGTTCCATAACTTGATGATGAAAGAGTGATTTCGTTGGGCACATATAGACTAGACAAAGGAGGCACTATGTGGGATTGGGTGTTGGATGAGTGCATCTCTAGCCTCTTGTAATTCAAATGAGTGCATCTCTAGTAGCCGGAACGAGCTTCTAAATTTGGGAGGCACATTTTGGTAGCTCCTCTTTGTGAAATATGCAAATATTTGCTCAAGTGTGCTTCTGCATCTCACTGATGATGTTTCCACCTTTACCATGAAGGCAAACAATGTGATTTGAGGGAACAAGAATTCTTGAACAAATGGCACTGCCAAGATTTTCATTGTCTCTAGTCTTTCCTTGCAATTGGAAGAATGCCTCAAATGTAGGTGAAACACCATCATTAGCCACCACATGCCACTATTTTTCATTGCATGTAAAAACAATTCATCTCAACATTCAATTCACTCACTACACACCTTTTTGCGCATTCAAAAAACCACATAAGCAACAAAACATCAAATCTAAAAACATGATTTTCGTACACTTTCAACATGACACAAATGCATATGCACGAAAACCACAAAGAAAAAACATTTATGTGTAAAAATATCTCACGCAAAACCATCTCTGGACTCAACAATTCCCTTCCATCAACCATTGATATTTCAAACTAATATTGATAAACATGGGTCCCAAATATCATGCATAGGAGGCATTTGTTCTCCACACACGCTACCTCTAAGCAACATAGTCCATTGTGTGAAATAACCTTTCAAGCTTCTATTATATGCACTTTCGCATGCCATGAAATCTTTTAATAATAAAACTAATATGAAAACATATTACAATTAAAAGCCCCCTCTACACTTCCCTCATTCCACACAAATTCCACACATG
This sequence comes from Pinus taeda, assembly GCA_000404065.3. Classification (NCBI taxonomy): domain Eukaryota; kingdom Viridiplantae; phylum Streptophyta; class Pinopsida; order Pinales; family Pinaceae; genus Pinus; species Pinus taeda. The sequence goes on from APFE031757668.1 coordinate 14,399, forward strand.
CATTTATTCTTCGTATAACTTTCGCACGTGCACAACCATATATGCACAACTCCGTTCGCACAACTATGAAATATGCCTCTAAATAAGAATTAAAAGGTGGATTTGCATATTTATTATCTTAGTAAAGTTTACATGACATTTTCACATAACATCCATACACCCATAACATCCAAAGATTGTTCATTTCCATTGATCACCCCAAGCTCTCCCAATCCACTGGGGATAATTTTTCAAGTGCATGAAATGCCAACCCACTTTGCTTTGTAATATTTGCCTCCAAATTTGTGTTCACCTAAATAACTGAACTCCTTTGTATGAAAGTCAATATTCACCTTCAATTTTTTTCACTTTAGTAAACAACATGCTTTTTATGAAGTCAAATCTCACCATACTTAGGCAAAGTTTCACCATGGTTTATGTGGGAATCTTCTTCACAATGGTCCTTCGTCCAAACATGGTGTAAATGATATCACCTTCTTCCATATCCAAGAAATGCATCATAATCTCCACTTTTGATGGGCCTCTATTTTCTACAGCTTGCAAATCAACATTATCTTCAATGGTTTTATCTTCCATAATTTCCTCCTCCATGAAGTATTTAGATACAAATCCTCTATTTTCAGGAGCTCGGAAATCAACATTATCTTCAATGGTTTTATCTTCTATAATTTCCTCTTCCATGAAGTATTTAGCTACAAACATTTTGTCTTTGCGAGCAAAAAAATAAGTTACGCTTGTGAATATCCTTTGAGGGGGCTGAAATTTAAAAACTATGAACTTGGGGTAGCCAGACACAATATTATAGTCACTATGGTTTTTTTCCATGATAAGGCATAATCAAGAAACCCTAGCATGAACATAAGAAGAGCATTGGTTTTTCTTCGAACACAGATGTTACAATGAACTGAGCCCAAGGCAGCTCCCGAGGTGGTTACCCTAGAACCAAGGAGGAGGAAGGCTAACCATTCAATTTTCAAGATGACAGATGCATGATAAAGATTCAAAGATTTGTAATTATATAATTAATTTCTATGTTGTTACCCTCAAAGTTACCAATGAAGGCAGCATACAAATCTCTAGAGAATTCAAAATTCAATACATAATTGCAAACACCAGTGCCTTAGGTGTAAGATATGTATGTATGGTGGTTGAAAGGCAAATTAAAAATCCCCATGATACCATTAATAAAAATGAATAATAAAATCCCATATGCACTATATAGTGCGGTGAATGAGAACTATGTACTCGGATCCATTTACTACATTGATAAAGGAAAATATAAACTATTTAGCAAAGTATTAAGGGCACATAGTAAATGAATAAGTTGAGTAGTATGTTAAAGGAAAGATGATATATACATGCAAAACTTAGTTAATCTGACTACTTTAGATTGTTGCATTGGCACCCATACTTATATATATATAGTACGAAGAAGTTAGAATCATTACCCATTTTCAACTTCAAAGAGGTTATCGGTGTAAATGTCGATTATATAAAAATATATTTATAAACCATTTTATTCATTTGTGGATATTGTGTCTAAGTGGGTAATTGAATAGAAAGAGAGATTATATGTATGGAATTGAGATATAACTTGTGCGTCAAAGATCTGTTAATTTTTTTATTTTTTTTAAATGATCTTTTCTATGGTTGAGTTTCATGGAGATGTCATAAAACAATATTACTTTTGATTACAGACCTATAACTAATGTGTTAATAGAATTTTTGCAACTGCTTTACCATCTTCCATTATTTTTTTTTTTAAAGAGATAGAACGAACATACTATTTGGAAAAATTGAAGAAAATTTAAACTTAGGAAAGGAAATAAGGAGCATTTCTAGTAGAACCACAATTGATGAGAAGAGATCATTAGTTGAATTTCTAGGTCACATAGAGGTTTTGATGGATGCTCCACATCATTCTCCCTATGTTTTTTGAAATTCCTCCATGTTTAGACACATTGTGTTCTATTTTCTTCTACTTCTCCACCCATTCAACCATGAGTTACTTCTGATATTATCTAGTTAATAAACTTTAAACATTTGCATCTAATTTTTCACTCTCCATAAATTATTTAGATCCATTGGTATTATCTCAATCCATTGGGGATAATTTTTTGAGTACATGAAGTGCCAACCCAATTTCCCTTATTCTTTGCCTTTAAAATTTTGTTCACCTCAACAACCAAACTCCTTTTGATGAAGTCAAATGTCACCGTACATAAGAAAACAATTGCCATGGTTTCTATAGAAATATTTTCCATAATGGTCCTTTGTTCAACCATGAAATTTACAAAAATTACCTGCACTTTGACTTGTAAGTTTGGAAAGTTTCGATACACAATAAGGACTGTCAACTAGCTAATTCTATTTCATATTAAAGAAAGTTATATATAAAATTGTGTATTTTTAAAATCATTCTATATTGAATAAGATTGGATAAAAACATAATTACATAATCAAAAGCCAATTAGTATGTATAATAACATTATTGAAAGGGAATAAATTATTTTATCAAGATAAAGTTATTATGTTTTGAGAATCATTTCGTTAATTATTTATAAAATATAATTTTCATAATTACATATTCAAAAGCCAATTTGTATGTATAATATACGTTATTGAAACAAAAAAATTTCCTTTTTAAAACTTATAAGATCTCTCTTCATTAGAGAAATTTATTATAAATATCAATTATAAAATAAATTATTTTACAATTTTTTTTAATTATAAATATAAAATTAGATATCAAATTATATGTACAATCAATTTATTTATTTTTAAATATAATTAATTTGATTCAAATAAACTAGGCAAACTTAAAATCATACCCCATATTATATATATATTTCTATAGTGGATATAATGAATTTTTTATTATTATTTGTTAGATGGAGAAATTTAAGAAACATTTTAAAGTAAATAACCTGATCTACCAAGTTCTTGGAAATTCTAAATGGTATTGTGTTGTACCATAGTTTGATGAAATAGAAATTCCACTAGGAAGATTAGATAAAGGAAGTACAGTGTCATTTTTTCGCGCACCATCTTTCTCTTTGAAAATATTTTCCTTGAGCCTTCTTGTAGCTGGGATGGGTACATATCTTGTAACATTGGGCACTCCAATATGAACATGCTCCTCATTTCTAGAAGCACATTTTGGTAGCTCAACCATGATCAAGCATAGTCATCATTGGCCAACCATAATTAAATTAGAACATTCCATTCTCTAACGACTCATAATTGTCAATTGTGGTAGTTAGAAATGTCAAACATGGTCAACCAAGGTGTTTATGGTTCAATGTGGTTGTAGCTATCAGTGGAATTTTCCACCTTTTATACACCAATTAGTGTATGAAAATGACATCGATCGATGTATATCAACCACATTGGTAAACACCCATATGCTATTTATGGAATAAATAAGAAAACATAATAT
>APFE031757672.1:7430-19981 GCA_000404065.3 Pinus taeda
AATTAATAAATTTTGGAAAAACATAAATGTGGCCCAATGATAATGAAAGTGGAATGAATGTGGTGACATAGTAGTGAAATGGAGGTGATATAATGGACATAATAGTGAAAGTGTAATGGAAATGAATGACATTTTCAAGACCCAATAGGTACGATGAGGTAAAAGGAACCACACAAATGGTTGCCCTTACACAGAGGCTTGCAAGGATGCAACAGGCTAAGGTGCTCAAGGAACAGGTGGATGCCGCTCGGCATAAAGAGGTAGTTTTGAAAGCACGCCTACAGTCATGGATCAATGAGGCGTATACAATTACAACATCCATTGAAATAAAGCTCGCTTAGCTGCAAGCAACTCATGAAAGGATTCAGGGTAGCAGTTCAATGACAACAGTCACCGAACAGTGCGTAGAGGAAGTTCAGCGGGCAACCGCTAAGTGCGTTGCCGAACTTGTAGCGATCCAATCAGAGTTGGGAGGTCTTCACGCAAAGATCTTCGCACCTACAGAGTGACTTAAGGGTGATTCACGATGTTTGTGTTGGGGGCTTGTTGGATGCGGGATCCCCCAAGGGAAGTTTTGGGGCTTAGAGCCCAGATTTTGGTCCAATTTTGTAATTTCAATGTAAAGACTCTGGAATTTGTGGATGCAGAGCGCGTAGTTATTAAAGAGTCATAGGGTTGTCTGCCCTTAAATTTGATAATGTAATGTTGGCTGTAGAAGATCTACCCATGGTTCGCGGACCATGGGATCGTATAAATAGAGCGAAGCTCTAAGCAGTTAAGGCATGTAGACACAAGAAAAACATATGATGTATGCGAGATAGATCTGAAGTGTAAAGTCTAGTTTTGGGTTGTAGAGTAGGAAAAGGCTTTGTAGCTGAGTACGCAGAGGCCTAGTAGTCCGCAGTTGAGTGCGCGAACCCCTACAGCTAAGTGCGCAGGACGAGTCGAGTCTGTACCCATTTAAAGTATTAATAAAGAGAAGTTTCTATCATTTCTTCGTCTTTATTTCCTGTTTTATGCATTTGTTATATTGGGTATGAATTTCACTTCTAAGGCTTATATGATGCGCGAATGTATATAATTGTATTGGTTAAGTGAACACAAGTAAGAATATTTTTTTACACAAAGATAATTAAGATCTGTCGATAAGATAAATAAGATACTTAGTCTAATTCGGAAATTAGTGCAGTTCACTGCCTTGGCAGCGCAAAAGGACTTCAGACCTTGGTTAGGGCTGTGTGAAGACTGATTGTAACACTTCGCGAAGATACCGAAGGTTAGAACAGAGGACGGAGCAACCTGCGTGAAGGCAGGTCTAGTTGGACTAAACCGACATCACAGACATCTCAAGGGTGCATAAACTTGGTTCCAACATCTCCCCTACTGCTTCAGGTGAGACTTCAGTCCACGTTCCACAGGCTGATGCCGAAAGGGCTAGTAGTGTAGGGATTTGTTTGGCTAAATAACTTTGAACCTAGGTTAGGCCCCCATAAGCTAACATATTCATAACATGAATACCTGAATCAGTGCAAGATAAGCTCATGTAGATAGGAAGAAAAGCTCCAAAATCAAAGGATAGGAAAAATTTTGGAGAGTGGTTGTAGCCACTACATGTTATAACTACCCTCATTTAATGCGATTTAATGGATATCCTTAATTACTATCATGTTGGCATTTTGATCCCATCAACTCATTCCAAGGGGTTAACTTTTGGATTTGAACTCAAAATTGAATGATTGAAAGCTCATTGGAAAACTTAAATAAAAGAGAAAAATACAAATTCAGGTTTAAAAAATATCTATAAAAAAACATGAACTTTGAAAGTATCCTCTAATAATCATAATTTTATTTTCCCAATAAAATATACCATATTATTGACACTAATATATCTAGGGTTAAAATATCTCGAAATAAATAATCCATAAACTTATAAATTTTAATAACAAACCAAATACATCATCGTGAAAAATATATTTTCAACCTTTTGATATAATAGGTACATTCCCATAATAACATTTCCAAATCATAAATAATTTATTACATGTAAGCATGTGCATCTTACAAGAAACAAAATCAAACAAGACCGGCTGCGTAGCAGCTAGTCCCTGCAAAGTGGATCATCAGAAGCCCCGGTGGGGCAGCTTCTCTATTGCAGCCTGCTTGAGCCTAGAGCTGCCCTGTACCAGTCCACCCCCTAGTCCGACCTAACAGTCCATAGGATTGTTCCGCATGGCCATCAGATCGCTCAGCTCAGCGTAAAGCGAATGTTACATCGTGGAGGGAGGTACTGCGACTGAGAGCTGTCGGTGGGTTTTCCAGGGTCTGCTTCTGGACTGGACTGTTTCGATTGTTTTTTTAATGATTTTTCTTGGATGGGTTGTGGCGCTTAGGTACGGCTGCGAAGAGAAGAATTGTATAGGTTGGGGATTGTCAAAATTATAGGTCTCCCAGCAGGGGAGGTTCGTGTCCAGTTACTGAGATTAATTTAGTGGGTATTGATGCGTTAACAGATCGATTGATCGGAACGGTAAGAGTTGTAGATAGTTCATATCCGTCTCTTAAAAGTAGTAACACCAAGACCCAAATCATGAAAAATAAAAGGTTTGATAGAACATGCAACAGATCATCTAATTTGGTCTAGTTGCATGTAAAGAAACCCCTGCTGAAAGTCAAATTGCATGCATAGAGTCCCTAGTTCTCGCGGTGAAAGAGACAGTGCCGAAGCCGCTCGAAAAGACAGGATTTGATGGCAACACTTAGAACAGTGAGCTATAAGTAAGTAATGTAGGTCAATTCGGATGGAAAGTACATTCACGTAATTGACCAAGTAGCTCACATCACTAATTTGATGAAGCAGAAAAGAAAATAGCAATTGATTCCGCTACATTTAAGCCAGAGGGGCACTTAGCTGTATACCAGCCAGCAAAGGTCCTCGTGTAGAGTGGACTATAGTAGGATTACAGGTGGGCTACCAAAGGTTTCTATGGGCGCACTGTTACTATAAGAATATAATGGAGCCAATCCCAACCTTCATCAATCGAGATGCCTGAACCCTTGTCTTTATCTATTGCCAAGCTAGTGAAGTCTAGGATTGACAAAGAAAAGTAAGTTCCCGAAATCATGAGTGGCAAATTGTACCTCTTTTAGATTTATGTTGTTACTGAACCAACATTCATGTATTCAGTTTTATATTTGACGTTTACTAATACAATTGTATGGGCCACACATTTATTTGAGAAATAACGGATTTATGGTTTAGCTATCCATATGTGGTACGCCGCAGATAAGAGATATTTTTGCCGTTTATATGTATCACTCGTGCGTCTGCGTATTCTTTATTCGTTATAATGTTTTCAAGCGTACGAAAGTAATAGCCAATAGAAGGTATTTAAATTTTAAATTCCTAAACAGTGTTGGTATATGGCGTTATAGCTGCAGTTGAAGACATATGTGAAGTCTCCAGTCTACAAGTCATGTCGACGCAGAAAGTTGCCTCCTTGATTCTCAGTGCCGTAAGACGATTGGCATGTGTTGTGTCTTGTCTACATCAGGGTGGGATCCGAATTCTAAATTTTTCTACCTTATTCTACTAATTAATTGCATGCTGTCATTTCCAAATCAAATCGCTTTATTCGTCCAAAACTAGAACCAATCAGGGCTATTTAGTCAAAACCATGGAATGCAATTTCGCCTTCCTGCGCTCATATTTTATGTGTATAAAAAGAGAGTAGATTCTATCAAACTGTGTGAATGCGAACTCGCCTTCCGTTTTAGCATATTTTGTCGTGTTTACGCAAAATAAAAACAAATACCTTATTCTATTAATTAATTGCACACTGTCATTTCCAAATCAAATCGCTTTATTCGTCCAAAACTAGAACCAATCAGGGCTATTTAGTCAAAACCATGGAATGCAATTTCGCCTTCCTGCGCTCATATTTTATGTGTATAAAAAGAGAGTAGATTCTATCAAACTGTGTGAATGTGAACTCGCCTTCCGTTTTAGCATATTTTGTCGTGTTTACGCAAAATAAAAACAAATGTTTCACAGAAGAAATGTAAATACCCGTCATTGTTTTTATTATTTATGAGGAAAAGCTATAACATTAATTTAGCGTTATTAAGCGTGATCGGCACAAGATTCTTTACGGTATAGGAGATTGGATTTTAGAGAAATAATAACAACAATAGTAATACCTTAGTAAGTAATATAACTCGAACCAAATAAGTTATATAACCGAACCATGAACACTTCGTGGCAGTTATTCAAAGAAACCACCTGCATGCATTACACGTGCCCGTCCAGAGTACTGGTGTATGTATCCACCTCGAAGAGCGCTATAGCCCGCGGAAGGTAGACCTGCTGCTGGTTAATCGAGCCTTTGCCTCACGATTCAGAGAATACTTACGATTCGTCAGCCTTTCAGTAATAGCCCGCTGTTGTTATCGAACTCCTCCATTTTGCAACCTGGACTGAAGTTCCTTCAGGTAACTCGTTACCCATCTACGGCTCGAGTATTTCAACTCCGTCGCGCCCAGGTCTTCCCACCCGACCCTTTTACAGCGGGCCTGTTTGGCGGTCAGATCGATCTCCAGTTTGAGGTCGGAGGAGAAGATTCCGGTTGCAGAATCCGCTGCTAGGTTCATGTCGTGCTTGCTTTCGACCAGGTCGCTCCAGAAATCAATTCTGCGGGTGGTTTTGGCTGCCCAGGAAGGGGTCTGAATTGTGAACCGGGTCAGAACCTTGGTGGCCGCGGGAAGGGGTTTCTGGTGAAATTGGGTACAAGTCGGCTTCAGCGGGGATGAGTCTCTTCGCCGAGAATTGCCCTCAAAGAGATCTGACATGGACAAAAACAGGCCGAGTTTCCCTGAAGCAATCACTACATGTCTTGGACTGTTTTTGGGAGAAATACTGAGGCAGATTAATGAGGATTCCTGTAGCCGCAAATCACAGCCTGAGGAAGGTCTCTGAAGTTCATTGATTAGTCTGAGGTTGGGATGGAATCAACAGCGTGAAGTAGTCGAAGGAATCCTGGCAAAGTCGACATTCCTAAAGCAAGTTTGGTGCAGACCCGGAGGCAGGATTACGAAGTAAATGGAAGGTGTCCACAGGTCTTTGGAACTAGGCGCAGCATCCTGTAGCAGTAGTTTTCTGATCAAAATCTACAAGAATACTTGCTGTGCTCAGGTGGAATCAGAGCCTTCGGAGACATTGCCAATCTTACTTGTGGACTGCCGACTGTTTCAGGAGGCCTAGAACAAACTTTGGGGTCAATGCTAACAAGGGAGCCAGTTCTAGCACTCAAGTAAGTTTAATAAGAGACAGTTAAGCAACCTGAAAGATTGTTTTCTAGTAGTAATGTCAAACAGAGCCCAGGGTTTTCTAAATGACAACCTTCAGGGGAATTGAAATAGCAACCTCTGTGGTGATCGACTTTTTTTTTTCTTGCTCTTCGTGTCTAGTATTCTATTTTTGAGAACGTCTAGTTTGCGGCATATGTATTCTCATCAGTTTACTCATCTATCCATTTTGGGGTGGAGAAGATCTTCACAAATTGATTATACGCAACCTTGAAGGGCTTGCGCGATCGCTGGAAGGTAAGTTTCAAATGTTTTTGGATTTGCATGACAATTTTCTTTTCCGGATCCGAAGTCTTTTATTCTTACAACCATCTTTATTGTGTTGGTTAATTTTTGGAATATTTTGATTCAAGCAGGGGATCTCACTCTTTTAATCTTTTCGTTTTGATTCCAGCAATTCCAGGAACAGGGTATTGTTGTCAGGGGAGAACAAAAAGCATGGGGCGGGATAGTCTGGGGAAACAAACAGAGCTGTGCTATTAAAATTAATGCTCAACACGCCACTGCTACTTAGAGGGGCACTGCCATTTCAAGCCAGCTGAAAGCAAGGAAACAAACAGTACGAAATCAAAATCATTGTAAAAAATCAAAATCATTGTAAATGTACAATAGCATTTCATACATAGATATTTTCTAAATTGTTTAGATATTCACAAACTAGATTAGGCCAAAGAGCTTTCAGTACTTCTAATAATTATCAGGCCATACACGTTTTTATTTCCTGGAAACATAGCGGACAATGGTCTAAATCATCGTGACCGTTTATCTGTCATATAAGTCTTTCAAAATGTTTATTGCAGATGGTGTTTTCTCTGAGTACCTTGCATATCGGTTGATTGCATATCGGCTGAAGGCATAGCTACACCTGTAGCAAGAACCTGAATATTGCTGCTGCCGCTGCTGTTGCTGGGCTAACTGGAAGGGAATCCGCCTATTGCTTGGACCTGCTGTGTTGGTGCTGTGTTGGAGCTGGCAGGATCAGGTGCACTTCGCCTTCACTCTTCAGAAGCCAGAGAAGCCAGCTCTTAAATACTAAGTTCAACTGAATCAGAACATGAAGACACCGAATCAGAACATGAAGACACCGAATCAACATGCAGACACCGAAGCATGCAACATGCAGTAACCGATGGCAACAAGTGGCAACTTCAGCTACTTATAAACTCGTTCTAGTTCAGTGATATACTTTAACATTAAATGTTAGCAAATTAATGCTAAGGGAAAGATATCATTACTTTGTGAAGGTGTCAAGTTGGTCTAACTACTTGTACTTCTCCCAACTTTGTCCTAACTTTTGAGCCTGTATACCTCGGTTTGAGGCCAAATAAGAAGGAGATTGCGTTGATTGGTTAAAAGCATAAAATATTGTATTGGTTGATATGTGCTTTCTAGAAACTTTACTTTAAGCTCCAATTCGTATATCGATTATCGTGTCAAACTAATGCGACCGACCAAAATCAATTACTATAGTCCCTGCCAGCCCGAAAGGGCAGGGACTAATAAGACATTTCTCTAAGGATCTTATATTTATAAAAAAATAAATTTACTCTAAACATCATCATTCAAACATATACAACCAAAATCCTCTAGTGCATCCATGTAGATATTCTTCATATTCCAAGTCGAGCCTCATTATCTTATAATTATTTAAAACCTAAAATAGGTAATCGAGGACCATCACTCAAGATGGTGGATGTGTCGTACTTAATCCAATACTAATGGAACATGATGATTGAATTGTTTCCATTGAATGATGCCATGGGGTGCCTATTATCAGGGTAATCATAAGAATTTCTTTTTATAGCATACTTTTCAACAAGATGTTGTATGTGTCAAGGTAGAAAGTTAGAATTGCATTTGTGGACTTCATAGATATACCAATAATCAATTTTATTGTTCTTTCAACATTTAAAATCATGCTTAAAATTATTCCAATATTGCTTTATGAACAACCGTGATTAATGAAAATGGTTAGCCTAGCTAGGATGAATTGACATAAATATCTAAAGGAAGCATTTATCCATAATGGGCATTTGGTAGAAATGCATTCATAATTCCTTTGTAAAAAAAATAAATTAAAGCATGAGAATTTGGAAAATGTTTTCAAATATATCAAAATGCTTTACATTTGATCCCGACCAAGTGTATTCCTTATGGTTGTAAGTATAATGGTAGAGGCCATTTCTCTAGCAAGAGCATTATCAATTCAACTTTTGAGATCCATAAGAGAAGAAGTGAATATAATGAAATAGAACAACAAACAACCCTCATGCAGCCTAAGTTAAAAAAAAAAAAAACTTAATGTTTTTCAACCTTTGATATGAATAAAGTAGATAAACCAACAAACCTTAATGTTCACGTGAATTAAGTAGATAAACCAACAAACCTTAGTGTTCACATAGTCATGTGAGAACATTTGTTGTAATTGATACTTCCTGGTATCATTATAAAGGGGAATCTTACTTAACGTACGTGGGTTAGGTTAGTTAGGTTTTTATGTTATGTTTATAAGAGTGATCTTAAACATCATCCTCGTTTTTTTATATAATTTCGTTCATATTTTGTTTTCTCCATCTCTAAGAAAACAATGGTTAGGAAGAAAACCCTCATAAGTATGTCCTGTTATTTTGGTAGGGATGTAATTAAATCAACATTAAGATGTCGATATACCAAACCCTTATCAATAGTATGATGCTTGAGATGTGGTTGAATTTATGTTTTTTTAAGGGATTTATGTGATGACAATTGTAATGATGAAATAAATTAACTATGTAAAACTCTATTATGATTATATGATGTTTATAAGCACCCATATATCAACATTGGTGCATTTTTCCTTAGAGTTAGAAACTTTGAGGCTAAAAATGACAACCAAAAAAAAAAAAATTAATTTCATAATAAACATAATTTTTTGAATCCAAAGGTAGCAACTATTTCATGTTAAAGTTAGTTACATTTTTTAGCACATATAGATGATCTTATGGATCAATATGTTTATATTTTTATATGTTCTCTTATTTGAGTAAGATATATTAGGTAGATTCATTTGGGTTGAGACTTACAAACTGACTCAGGGTATGTTGAGCGACTATGAGTTATAAGAAACAACCTTTCGTTTTAAATGGATACAAATATGGCATGTGGGCGTAAGACATGGAAACACCGTTGAAGAGTAAAACACTTTGGAAATATACAAAAACTTCCATTCCAAACCCTAAGGATGAATATGAGAAGTTAATCATTAATGGGAAGAAGGAAGAGGTTTTAGGATTCATTATTTCCTACATCTCTAGGGATATTCACTTTCATATGAGCGAGATTGATTATGTAAATAAAGCCTAGAAGAAATTAAAGAATATATTTGATAACATCAACAAAATTGGTTGTGACTATTGAGGAAGAGTTGATATCTCTTAACCCTCTCTCCTTTGGCAAGATATAATATTATTTGGCTTGTATGAAGCAGATACATTTGAATTGGGTGAATTTGGAAAGGATTTTTTGAAGAAGGATGGTCATGTTGTAATAACATAATCTTGATGATTCTAAAGGCACCCTATGTTTTTTTTATTTGAAATTTTATGCTAGTTGGGCTTCCAAAAAGGATTGCACCTTTGTTTTTTTCATGGTGTGTTAATTAGGGAATGAGAAAATTTGTTTGATGAGGGTAAACTTTAGAATAAGTGTAATATATAATTCCTTAAGGAAAAAGGTCAATATAATAATCAAGAGAGAGGATGTGTATTCAAACAAAATAATTATCATGAAGGTTGATATGACTTGGATTATGTCTACTATAATGAAAAAAACAGTATGATGATCATCCATCAACTATGAAAGGTAAGAATAAGAAGACATACTAGTATTGTGGAAAGGTAAGTGTTGGCTTGTTGGGGCCTGACCCAGGTTCGGAGTTAATTAGCCAAACAAATCCCTATACTACTGGCCCTTTTGGCAACAGTCCACGGAGCGCGGACTGAGGTCTCACCCGAAGTAGTATGGGGGGCTGTTGGAACTAGGTTTCCACACCCTTGAGATGTCTGAGAGGTTTAACTAGTCCATTTGTTAGTCCCTTTGCACAAACTGCTTTGCACACTTCCCAGGCCTTCACGTCCTGATATACTTGCCTTCACGCAACCCTAACTAGGGGTTGTGGAGCTTCCACGCTGTTGGAGCAATGCTCTGCGCTATTCCCCTAAGTCGCACTTGAGATCTTACTTATCTTCCTACGCCTAGTTAATTATCTTCGTGGAAATGGATGTCCTACGTTATATTTATTTATACAACACATTCATAAGAGTTCACACAACAAATAAATAGTACACTTGAAATTTAAACTCAATCATACATTAAAACAGGGAAAGATACACAGTAATATGGTAAACTTCTATTTATTAATTCTTCCAATGATTATAGACTTGACCTGTCATGCGCACTCAGCTGGCAGGGGTCCGTGCACTCAGTTGCAGAGCCTTCTCCTACTCTACAACCCAAAGACACACTTTACACTTCGACTCAATCACTTAGACTCATCATGATTCTTCTCTATATTCTCTATCTATACACTTAGAGCCTCGCTCTATTACAAAATCGAGGGCGGACAACCCTGTGACTCTATTATAACTTCGCGCTCTGTGCCCATAATTTGAAGAGCTTTTATGAAATACTTGGTCAAAACTTGGGCTTTAAGCCCCAAAACATGCCTTGGGGGGATTCCATGCCTAACAGGGCCCCAACACAAACATCATGACTCGCTCTCGAGTCACTCTGTCGGCGTGGAGATCTTCGTGCAGAGTCCCTCCAACTCTTTTCGAACTGCTGCAAGGTCGGTAGCGCAATGAGCGGTTTCCTACTGGATTTCTTGTACACATTGTTATGAGACCGCGGTGTCAGAACTGCTTCCTTGCATCTGTGCATGTGTTCCCTACATTTGTTTATAGTCTTGCGCCTTTGTCCGAATTCTTGGAGTGCGAAGACTATGCTTCTATGGGCTAGTCAGGTAGCCGGGCCACCCGTGTAGGGCTTCAATCAGCTGCCATTTACTTTTCCTGGGAAAGGCTCTCCATTTAGCTTGACTAGCTATACCAAGCCTCCATCTATAACCTCCTTAACAACATATGGTCCCAGCCAATGCATTCTGAACTTTCTCGGGAATTCATCAAACTTACTGTCATACAACAACACTAAATCATTTACCTTGAAGGTGCACAACTTAATATGGCGATAGTGCCAGGCCTTCTCGTGTTGCTTTTGTACCTGCTGATGAAAGCCAGCCAGGAATCGTTCCTCCTCTAGTTCTTCCAACTGCATGAGCCTCTCTTCTAGGGCTTCATGGTCCGTCATACGTGTGAGCGCTGCTATGCATAGACTAGGTACAATATACTCCATTGGCATGATAACTTCCATGCCATAAACCAACCGAAAATGTGTCTGTCCCATTAGTTTTTTGCACGTTATCCTATAAGCCCATAGTAATGCAAGTACGTGTAGGTCCCAATTACTCCGTTGTGCATTGCATACTTTGGTCAGCGCAGTCTCCAGTATTTTGTTTAATGCTTCTATTGTCCCATTGACTTGTGGGTTATATGGTGTGCTTTTCTGATGATACACCTGAAACTCTTCTGTTAGCACGCTGATGGTTTTGTTCAGGAAATGTGTACCGCGATTGCTAATCAAGATTTTTGGACATCCAAATTGAGTCAACACATGTTCAAACAAAAATTCATAGCTGTGGCAGCTGTGCAATCTTTGATCGGTTACACTTCTGCCCAAAGAGTCAGGTACTTTGTCATGGTGATAATGTACCTCGCACGCATCTTTCCCTAAGGTTTGATAGGACCTACAAAGTCGATTGCCCACTTTTCGAAGGGCTGCAGTGTCATTTGTGGATTCAAAGGCATCTCATTCCTGTGCGATGGTTTACCTGTCCTTTGACATATATCATAGGCCTTATAGTGTGCTTTTGAAACCTGATGAAGGGTTGGCCACCACAACCCTACGCGAAGAATATTTTGCGCGGTCGCTCATCCTGTATAGTGTCCTCCTGCAGCACCCCCATGCGCTTCCGCGAGGATCTGGCTTCATTCAAATTCAGGTACATATCTTCACAGTATCTCATCACTACCCATCTTGTATAGGTGCCCCGTGATGACAGAAAAAATTGCCGCGCGCACCACCAGTTCCTTCTTCTACTGGACGGAGTATTCCTTTGGCGCAGTCACCGTTGTTAGATAGTGGATTATCTCTTCAAAGTGTGCATCTGCAATGCGCACAGAAAAGAGTTGTGCATTAGGTAATCCTTCCTCCAAATCAGTAGGTTCCTCACTCGTCTCAGTTTGTGACAAGTAGTCTAGTCCTGCGTTTAGGCGTCCATGCTTCACAACGACCTCAAAATCATATTCTTGGAATAATAAGAGCCACTGGCATATGCGCCCACCCAACACAGGCTTATTGACCAAGTATTTGAGCACGAAATGGTCTGTATACATCTTGAAATTCCCCTTAGCAAATAATGTCGGTATTTTTGGAGCGCATACACCATAGCCAACCCCGCGCGCTTAGTTGTGGAATAGTTCTTTTCCACTTTAAACAACCTGCGACTTGCGAACACGATATGGTGATCCAAGTCCTATCCACCCTCCCGTGTGAGTACTACTCCCAGCGCTATACATGATGCGTCAACATGGACATGAAACTCCACATCCCATTTTGGGAAGACCAGGATTGGCGCGGAGGCCAATTTTGTTGAAAAGTGTGCAACAAGAAATGCTTGTTGAGAATGCAACAAGATGATGGAGCTTAGTGGAAAGGAGTTGCCTTCACTAAGTGGTCCCGCAGGCAAGTTGTGGCGCAAAGTTTATTTTTAGACTATGTCTATTTTAGACATATGGATCATGTCTATGAGTTGCAGGATGTTGTTTATGGATGATTGGTCATGTTTGGAAAAATAGATGGAGTTATATTTTTTGGATCACAGCGGTGTGATCAGAGTCTATTTTTATACTGTCAGGTAAAAATAGAAACAGTCAAATATTATTAGCCCTTAGTAATATTTGGACTCTAAACTTTATCTTATTTTCTTGGAGCACTTCAGTTGGAGCTACAGATGTGGCACATGCAACTGCCTGAAGGAATCACGTGGTTACCTATGGGTTTACTGAGCTATTGCATGAAGGACTTCAGTTAGAACT
>APFE031757672.1:22688-48990 GCA_000404065.3 Pinus taeda
TTGGATCAGGAGTTGATGGAGTTGTGTTTAGTTTGACTTAGTTGAACTAGTTGTATTTAGTCTAACTGGCCAATAGACCTAGTGATGAGTTGTGTGAATTAGTTATTAATTAATTCACTAATTATTAACTCATAATGCAACTGAAGAATACATCAGTTAACTCAGTGCATGGACAGTTTAGTGGAGACAAGTGTTAGAGGTAAGTGAAAAGGTGAGTTGTGACTATCAGTTGTGCATGAGATTTGCACATGTAATGGATTGAGTAATTCCAATGAGGCCAAGGGAAATTGTAGCTTGTGATAACGTGATTTTTCCAAGTAAATACGAGTTTGATTGAGCCATAATCATCTAATCTCATGCAGGTATTGTGCAGTGGAGGCAGGCAAGTAGCGGAGGAGATTTGGAGATCAAATATGAGCTGTATTGTGTGTAACAGGTGGAGATAGTGCTGGATAATTGTGAAGAGTATTTTACTATGTATTGTTACATGTTCTCAATCAATATAATATACAGATAGTTGGGGTTTTTAGCGAGATTCTTTCCCCTGGAAAATACTGTGTTGATATGTGTGATTGATGCTTCTATGTGCACATGTTATTGTTTCTGCTTCTGTAAATTGATGATCAATGTAGAGGAGGTTATGTATTATGCATGTATTCCACAATAGTATATAATCGGGATAATATCTGTGAATATGTGTCATATTATTCAAAATTTCTCTTTTAGTTCATCCAAGCTCTTCATGCAATCATCATTCCAGTAGAACGTGACATCCTTTTTCAACAGTTTCTCCATCGGCGCGATGATCTGAGCATAGCTTTTGATGAACTTTCTGTAGTACTCCGTATGTCCCAAGGTAGCACACAACTGTTTAACACTTCGCGGTGCTTCCAAATTAAGAATTACTGCAATCTTCGCGGGGTCTACCAATAGTCCCTGTTTGCAAACCACATGTCCCAACAAGTTCCCAAAGGGAATGAGGAACATAAAATTCTTGAGGTTCAGCACGATTTGGTGGAATCGGAAAGTATCCAACATCAAGCGTAAGCTTGTTACATGGTGCTTAACCAATCCAAATATAGTCCAATCATCCATATAGACCTCCAAGGATTTGTGGATATACTCTTTAAATGTTGCAACAACTATGGCGAATAGATGGTCAGCGTGTTCTTTAACCCAAATGGCATAACGATGTATTGAAAGCAACCCCACTCAGTCGCAAAGGTGGTCTTGCTATTGTCTTCCGGCGCGATTTTGATCTGGTGGTACCCTGACAACCCATCCGTAAAAGAATATGCTTCTTGCCTGCCGACAATTTCCAATACCTCATCTGTGAACGAAGTTGGGAATGGGTCGTGCACACATGCATCATTCAATTTCCTAAGGTCCACGCATATTCTTATCTTTCCCTTCTACTTCTTTTCCTGCACTACCATAGGGATTACCCAGTCAGATTCTTCCACTAGTTTAATGATTCCTACTACGAGTATTTTGTCTAGTTTTGCGCGAATCTTTTCCTTGTACTTCGGATTCAAGCGGTAAGGCCTCTTCTTAACCGGATTTGCGTCAAGTTTTAAGGTGATCTTCATCATCCCTAAATCACCAACGATCCCCTTTAAGTTCGTGATCTTGATCGGGAATAAGTCCTGGTACTCGCAGAGTAACTCAACGACCTTATCCACCATCACGTCATCCCAGTAATCGTTGAGCATTGCATACTTTAGTTTGGCCTCCGTACAAATGTTTACCTGCTTTGTTTTTACCGGCGCGGTTATGTCAAGGTCTTCAACCAGTGGCCCTTGAACCTCACGATAGCCTTCAGTTTCTGGAATGTTAACTTTCCGCAGATCCTCGTAATCATCTTCAATATTCACGTTGTAACACTCCAACGCACAGCTCAGCTGGGTCGCCCATTCAGGCTAAAGCACTCCCATTGGCTCCTGGGGTATTTTAAAAATAACTTCTTTTACTTCTTGTAGCGCATCATCAACAGTATCCCACCAACAATCCTCAAACGTGACGATTAAAAAGAATACTTCACACAAGATATCCCATTTGTTCATTCCATGGCGGAGCTCTGTCTCTATATACCAATTCATGGGTATAATATCCAGGGTATGACAGAACAGGTGCACCCACTCAGGTTTTCGCTCTTCCCCATAAACCTTTGTCCATTTTTCGAGGTGCACGCACGAATCATCCCATCTGTCATACTTGTCTTTCAACTGCAACTAAGGCTTCCCAAACCGCATGCACATCATCCTTCTGCATTCATGCTAGTCTTCAAAACTTCTTTGGTGCGTTCCCCACCACCTTCTGGGCGTAGCACGCAGTACCCATTTCAAAGCTTCGAAATGTTGTTGTTATGGCACTTCTCTTTCAAATATGTTCAGGAAGTCATCTACTTCACTTAACCCATCATACATAGGCAGATCCATAACCTCTGCCGATACGCAACGCAACAATCTCGTCATCATGTTACAGTTTAGTGTGGTTACCTCGTGTAACCGATTCTGCCATCATTCTATTTCCTCGTCTGTATCTGATGTGCAGGAGCTTTCAAACTCTCATGAGATTCGTCTATCTGCGGTCGGATTCACCCAGTCTTCTTTTCACGTGGTTATCTTGTATATGCAATCCAAATCATCGTTGTTGTCGTAGTCACGCACCAGCTCCATGTAGCGCAATCCTTTTGTAGGGTCCAAAGGTACCACTACGCGCAGAGACTTTTTCTCAAAAATCATCTTATGCTTCTTCAAATTTATCACCCCATTCATGTCAGTGGCCCAATCTATTCTTAATAGCACGGGGTAGGGATTGTTGTCATCAACAATTTCTATCACTTTGAAATCTGCTAGCACGCTCACTCCTTCAATATCTATTATGATTCCATGCAATCTCTCAGTTGGTAGGATCTTTTGTTGGTTCGCTATGCACAGTTGGATAGGATACCATTGCAGTGTAGGCCTTCCCATTCTCTCCCATGTTTTCTTTGGTAGGATGTTCGCGTCCGCTCCTAGATCTAGAATCACTTGATCCATCTCATATTCTCCAATCTGCACGGTCAATCTCATCTCCCTTCTCGGTCGCGTCATGTGCTTTCCGAGCTTCTGGACTACACATGGTTCTCCTTGGGCAGTCCCAACGCATCTATTTATGAGTTCTTGCAGCCCCTTTACAACCTTGTTGTCGCGCAGTAGCTTCATGCATGTTTCTAGGAATGTGGTGAGCATCAATGGGTCCATTTCTAGCTCCAGTCCCTATTTACTTCCTGAAGTGGAGGCATCAACAAAGCTCCTCTTGGCTTACATGAAGGTATCCTTAGCACGCTCCAAATCAAACTCTGGTTCCTTCAACCCAAGTACTTTCTCCAGGCTTCTTGCCTTTGTCAACCCCTATTGTAATTCCACTTCGGAGCAAAATATTCACAATAGGGTCTTCCTCACATGGCTTAGACCTCATCATTTGTAGGTTCTGAGTCGAGGGAGGTTGGAGTGCTCCTTTATCGTGCAACATTACTATCAGTGTGGGACAATCCTTTGTCTCGTGATCAAACAATGTACAATACAAACATGATGGCCACGTTGGATTTGTACAATTGCGGGCATAATGTCCTAGCCCTCCGTAATTGTAACATATCAACTGTTTGTGACCTCTTTTTGGTCCTCCTCCACCTTGGCCTTGTTCGCGCCCCTCAAATCCAGTTCACACCATCCCTACGTTCTGATCAAGGGGCTGAATTTTAGTCTGAACTCGGTAGGTAGGAGTCTGATCCATCATCAGCTCGTAACTTCTACAGGTGCACTCATCATGTCCCACTGATCTACAAAAATTATAGAACAAATGCTGTGAATTTTGCGTGTACTTCTGCAATAAATGGCAGTTATCTGTAGCATGCTTTCCTCCTATCTGACAAATCGCGCACCATAGTGCAGGCGCCGCACTCGATCCTGCTTATGCCTCCGGTCTCAATGTCATTGTCCCTCCTCTAGCGAGGTAATTCATGAACACCGGGCAGTGGTCCTTGTCATGTCCCTAGCCCTTGCACTTTATGCACCATACCTCATTGCGCACCTCTGGGTAGGCTGTCCTATATTGTTTCAAACTTTGCATCTCAAGGCACAAGTTTTTCAACTACGCGTAAATCTGCTAAACTCCTAAGTTGGGATCTTGTATGAGGGTCTTGTGCAATCTCATCGCGACCTCCAAGGCCTCGTCCTCAGTGGTTAGCCTCTATTGTGACAACGCATTCCATAGATGCAGCGTTAATGATGCTACAAACCATTCGCGGCGTTGTCCATTTGTCGACGTCATGTTAGCTTCACGAATTGTGCACTTCAGTCTCTGATCCAACTCCCAAGGGGTCTTGCCTGGTAGCATTGTGATTTCCTTAAACCCAATGATCGACTACACCTCTGACTTTGGCCTACTAAATTCTTTGTTTAGCGCAACTTGGATATCCACGATCCTCGCATTCGGATTGTATTGGAATTCTTAAAGTACTATTTTAGCGCGCGATCCTGCAGAGCGCTGACCAATGTTGCCTTCTTTATATTGTTGTCAGTGACTCCCTGCGCTTCCCATACAGATTTTATCATGAAGCAAAATTGGTCTGGATCTTCATTTCCTACTCCCTTGAATACTGGCAACTTTATCACGCTTGCCATATTGTTTCGCGGTGTTGGTGGCAGTGGTATGGGAAAATATGGGGGTGAAGACGGTGAAACTAGCGGCGGTGTAGGTGGGGGTGGTATGCGCAGAATCTTCTGCCTTATCAAATTGATCGCACTTATTGGTGAGACCTTCGCGAGCTCTTCCTCGCCTCCTCGCGGAGGTGAAATCAAGGGGCTAGTTTCTAGTTCTGTACTACCTTCGTTTCTATAGATTCTCCCACTTCCGGTAGCCCCAAACATCAATTTATTCGCATAATCTGTTTTTCACACAGTAGCATTTTAATCCAAGTGTTCAAATATTTAATGTACTTACGTCGCGACCCTTTGAGGAAGCATCGTTCTGCCTCGTTATAGCTGACTGAAGTATCTACTGTGAACTCAGTGATGAATCCTCCTATGATTCGATCGAGTGAGTGATCAACAGCGCACATGATCTTATCCTCTAATGCTTCTAATCTGTGCACCAATTCTGGAGTCCACACAATAGGTTCATCAAGTTTACACCTTCCTTGGCTATCTACTAGCTTTGCGGTCCACTTGTACAACTCAGTAGGGAAATATTCGAAGAAAATTTCATGGATCTCTCTGTATAAGTAGCAGTCTAACCACTCTTCCTTTGATAGTCACATACTCATGTTTTTCTGCGCCATGAATTCATGAATATTTTTGTCCAACCAATATTCAATTCCTTTCTTTGTCGGATTCCAGTGATACAACATCAAACATCTCTAGGCAGATCCCGTTCCTGGCAATGGAACCATTTGGTGGCTCGTTGGGCCCTGACCCAGGTTCGAAGTTAATTAGCTAAACAAATCCCTGTATTACTAGCCCTTTCGGAAACAATCCACGGAGCACGGACTGAGGTCTCACCCGAAGTAGTATGGGGGGTGTTGGAACTAGGTTTCCGCACCCTTGAGATGTCTGAGAGGTTTAACTGGTCCAACTATTAGTCCCTTTATGCACTTCCCAGGCCTTCGCGTCCTGATATAATTGCCTTCATGTAGCCCTAACCAGGGGCTGTGGAGCTTTTGTGTTGCTGGAGCAGCACTCTGCATTGTTCCCCTAAGTTGTACCTGAGATCTTACTTATCTTCCTACGCCTAGTAAATTATCTTCGTGGAAATGGATGTCTTACATTATATTTATTTATACAACACATTCATAAGAGTTTGCACAACAAATAAATAGTACACTTGCAACTTAAACCTAATCATACATTAAAACAGGGAAAGATACACAGTAATATGGTAAACTTCTCTTTATTAATTCTTCCAATGATGACAGACTCGACTTGTCCTGTGCACTCAATTGTAGGGGTCCGCGCTCTCAGTTGCGGACTACTAGGCCTCTGCACACTCAGCTGCAGAGCCTTCTCCTACTATACGACCCAAAGACACTTTACACTTCGACTCAATCACTTAGACTCATCATGCTTCCTCTCTATATTCTCTATCTATACACTTAGAGCCTCTCTCTATTTATACAATCCCATGGTCCGCGGACCATGGGTAGGTCTATCAAGCTGACATTACATTACAATAACAAGGGCAGACAACCCTGTGACTCTATTATAACTTCGCGCTCCGCGCCCATAATTCGCGGAGCTTTTATAAAAGACTTGGTCAAAACTTGGGCTTTAAGCCCCAAAACATGCCTTGGGGGGATTCCATGCCCAACAGTAAGACACATTGAGAATGCTTTATGGAAGAATAGTAGCCAAATAACTGACCTACAACATTTCCTTTTAGAAGTTAAGGAAGATAAATATACATTTTTTGTTATTTCTTCCCAGGCAATGCATGCTCACATTTTCAAAAAAAATTGGTAGTTTAATTTGGTTGTACCCCTCCCCTCCTATGGCTAAGGATTCTTCTCTCTTTTATTCATGAAATAAGGCTACATAAAAATAAATATTTCATTCAAATATTTATTCAATTATTATTGTTAGTTGTGGTAGTATTGAATGTCAAATGGTGTAGCATTGATGTGTATCATGTCCAAGTTTGAGTGTCAATTTATTGATGTACCCCAACTAACCCAAATTGGCAAGAAGGTTGAGATATGTCTTGATAGGTTTGTCATGAAGGATATTAACAATAACTTTTTTATTACTACTAAGTATATTCTTAACCCTAGAGAAAATATATATAACTTGTTTTATTTTCCTCAGAAATGTCTAGGATTAACTACACTCACATCCAAGATTGATGACTATAGTAGAATTTGACATGAGGGACTTTGATGACAAGAGTAGAATTTGGCATGAGGGACTTGGATATAGAATATTTTTTATTATAAAATTTATGGTCAAGTTTAATATGGTTAAAGAACAACCTAAGGTAGTGCCTACTAATGATGAATGTGAATACAATGTGCTTGGAAATCATCACCAAACTACAATTGAGACCAAAAAGCCTTGGATAGCAAAGACTCAACTAGACTTATCCATATTGAATTTTGCACAATAGATATACCATCATTAGCTAGTGTAAAATATGTTTTGACCTTCATTAGTTAATTTTCAATGTATACTTGGGTCTATATCTTGAATAATCAAGATCATGCTTTTGAAAAGTTCAAGAAATTGAAGGCATTTGCTTAAAAACAAAGCGGTTGACGTATGAAATGTACAAGATCTCACAATGAAAGAGATTATGTGAACAAGGGATTTTACTGCTACTTATCACAAAATGGTATCTCTTGGATATTTGTACCTTACACACTATCATGCCTAGTTTAATTGCATAAATTAAGAGATTTATTATATCATTCTAGGATTCCTAAATTGATGAAGCACACTCACTATATGTGAAAGAATTGGGTTAGTCTCCTGATGTTCCACTTTAATGAATAATAATATTAACTAATTATAATGAATTTTATATCAAATTCCAAATGAGTTATGAGATTGGAAATACTAAACGGTATTGTTAATTGAAGGCTTAAGTAAAGAATGGAATTCAAGCTAAAAGCAAAAGCATACAAAAGCTAAGTCACTAAATAAACTTTGAATGAGAATGGAGTTCAAGATTAGCATATATAATTAAAGGGAGTATGCATACATCAAGTCACTGTAGTGGAAACACTAAAAGTTCTAACTTGATATCAAGACTATTTTTACTTGAACTATTACAATGTAAAACAAATTTCTAGATTAGCAATGTAACTTTCAAGGCAAAATAAGAACTAATATATTCCAATCTACGGTACCAAATCTTGCATAGGTAGAAAAATAGGTTGTGAGATATCACATCTCAAATGGCTCACACAACAATACTTTCTTCGCTTGTGGAGATTGTTGATTTGGAAAGAATTATAATCACTTGTGCACTAAAAGGAAAGAACATTCTAAATCAAATTAGAGGAGATAAATTGAGTCAATTCTAGCTAACCAAAGAGCATACATTGGAGTTTCAATGGGTAAAAAATCATGTTGTAGTGTCTATTCTACTCGCATAGGTGAAAAAGGCTTACAAGAATACTCTGCAGATTGCTCTATTCATTACCCAAAATCAAGATGAGACTTGTTTTAAAGAAAATTCTACTCTTACTCAAAAGAAATTTTGTTACAATACAAACAAAGGTTTTCTTCCTTCTTCTTCTTCTTTTTCTTTTCTCTATATGTGGTTCATGGTCCCCGGATATTAATGACCGCTACATCCGCAGAATAATTGTACCAAGCATATCTACTAGAAAGGATCACTTCATGTCAGCTCAACCACCAAGCCTGGCCCCAAGAGTGTTGAGAGAATTAAACTCGTGACCTCTCAATAATAGAGGTGCTTTAACGATGGGGACTCGACCAACTGAGCTAACCCTCGGGGTTAAAAAAAGGTTGATTGATACATATGTAATAGGAAATTTAGGAGGAAACAAAGAGGTACTTACTAGGAAAACATGTATAGAAAACTGCAATATGTACACCTGGAAGAAAAAAACAAAAACAAAAAACAAAAAACAAAACAAAAAACCAAAAAACAAAAAAAAAACAAAAAAACCAAAAACAAAAAAGCAAAAACAAAAAAACAAAAACAAAAAACAAACAGCAAAAATGAAAACAAAAAAAAACAAAAAAAACAAAGAAGAATAAGAAAGAAAGAAATATCGAGGTCCCTCTAAGATTTGACTTGCACAGACCAATAATATTACTACTTCAAAGATATTGTATATTTAATGAAGGAAACAGATAATTCAAAGTCTGTCTATATAAAGGAACTTAATCCCCTTTTCTCCACCTCCTTAATCCCCTTTTCTCCACTCTTTATAAGTATTTATGTAAAACAAAAATGAAACTAACAATCTAATAATCCTCCATGAGATAAATATATGCTTGATTTAGCATCCCCACTCAACAAATTTGACCTTTATGGAAGTCAAATGCATGCCAAGTCGCACACTCTAGAAACAAGGATGAATTACCTTGCTATTATAACATGATTTTCCCTTCTATGGAATTATTGAGTGTGCATTGATTAGGCATCTCAATGTGGAATATCATATCCAAAAGGAAGTTATCCATCTTGTGAAGTCTAGGAACAAAACCCATGTTCCTAATTTTCTCCAAACTACCTACAAATATCTTAATGAAGGAGAAATTAACAGATTAAATAATTTCCTATAAAAAATGGTAAAATAATTTTCAACACTTAAAAATTGCTAATTAACAAAAATTAAAACAAAATAATATAAATACCATTTTATGGATTTATTTGGCTTTATCATGAAAAATGCAAGGAAAATGAAGAAAAAGTGAAGGAAAATGAGTAAATATGGTTGAAATGATGATTATCAAGGTTGTTTTTTAACAAAAAGAATGAGGATCAACACACACCTCAAAATTGTGTTGTTAAAAGGAAGAGTAGATATTTGGTTATTGGGTAAGGTTTTTTATTCCTTCCAAAGTTATGTCGACTAGATTTTGGGCATATGCCATTTACTCTAATTATCTTCTGAACATGGTCTTGACCAAGTTTGTGGGTTTATAACTTTACTTGAGAAGTGGAAGGAAACTTTGAATTGAGCATCTTAGGACATTTGGATGTATAGCTTGAGTTGATATTCTATATGATAAAGAAAAGTGATTGGATGTGAATTGTCGTGCTTGTATTATGGTGGGATGCTATGAAAAGTTTAAATCTTGTAGTTTATTTGATTAATTAAAAAAATCAAATGTTTGCAAGAGGATGTTGTATTTAAAGAATAGATTTCAATTGTTTCCTTATTGAATTCCTCTTCTATAATTTTAAGCATTGTTTCATTTCATCTTGCAAGGGCTTATGGATCAATTGTCCTATACACTACATCAATCAAGGTATGGACCAACCTATTAACTAGACACTTGATTCACATAACCAATCGAACTTGTAGTCAAATCTCCTTAACAATGTTGACTAAAGGCAACGAAATATGTAACTATTCCACTATCTCATGTCATGATAAATTTGTTGCAAGAATTCCTTCTACAAATGAAACTAACCTTTTGTGATGGGTGACTAAAGCAATCAAAGCTATTGATAATGATGCAAGTAATGTAAATGACTCAAGGAAGACTAGAGGATAGAAACAACTTGATATTGTTGCTTTTATAACACATGTTCTATATGCATGTGATCCTAATACATATGTGAATGAATTTGGACAACCTAAATGAGAGAATTATGTGGCTAAATAGTACAATCCAAATTTTAATTGGTTCTTGATTGTAAGGAAAGAATGTGGTTAAATGGTGCTAGGTATACAATATTAAATTCACATCAAAAGGTGTTCTTCAAAGAAATGAGTCTTTTTTGGTAGCCAAATGATTCTCTCGGTAGGAAGGTATCAACTACAACAAGACCCTATTAAAGTTTCTAAGTCTAACAGTTAGAAACCCTCCATTTACTTTCTGATTTATTCCTTCCTACTTGTTCTGATTAATTAACAAGTTATTTACCATGTAAATATTGAAAATAAACACAAGTACATGCTCAACACATTACAGATCATCAACTGAAGGAAACAGAAGGAAGCACACAAATGACACAGTTATTTTTGGACTAATGTGCCCAGAATAACCCAATGCAGGAAAACTGATGCAGCTATCTGAGGGTTTGATTTATTAAGCAGTTTCAAAATATAATCTGGGTGCCAAATCTAGCTCATCCAACAGAGAAAAATCTCGACAGTAGTACCTCTCCTTCGGAGATATATGCTTTGGCTGAAACCCTAGATGAACACTCTAGCAACTCACCTCCAATCTTCCCCACGAAAAACCCCAGCGTCAGTCTCTAAGGACTATGTCAGCCTCTTCTGCCCTCTACGTCAGCTTTCCTGGCAAATCCCTACAGTTCCGACTTCTGCCCTCTATGTCAGCTTTCCCAGCAGTTCTAGCTTCTACCCTCTACATCAGCTTTCCTAGCAGTTCCGGCTTCTGCCCTCTGTGTCAGCTTTCCTGGTTGTTCGGCTGTTCCCGACAGTTTCGGCTTCTGCCCTCTGCGTCAGCTTTCTCGGTTGCTGCACTGATCCTCCCGCAACTATCTCTGACTTTCTACTTCTGTATTCACTGCCCCTCAGCTGCAACTCCAGATCACTCTCTCAACTTTCTCAGCAAACCCAACCCCAAAAAGTCGAAATCTTGATCTCTTTGTGTCTTCTCCAAGTGACCCTCAAGCCTCCTCTTATACTTTTCTCATTGAGAAATCAACAGCCGAGATAAAATCCCTAATCAATGGTTGAGATTAGATATGGCTTGATCCATGACTTTTGGACCATTATAACATAGTTTTATATTAATTCACATTAATATTTTAATTTCCTTAAGTTTAGACTTAAGGACTCCATTAAAAATATTAATTATTTTAATATCTCCCAAACTGTTTAGAATCTTCCCAAACCCTTTCTGGGTATTGGAGATATCATGTACCTTAGCCTCTCCACCAAATTTCATGGTTAGAGCACATTTGATGCTACCCAAAATCAACACTCCCTCTTAGCAAGGACTGTGCTCTAGCAATACTCCTTACTGAGTATTACTCTGATCATCCAGCATCGGTCCTTGATGCTAGGCCTGTTGTGCATCATCTGTACTATTGAATCTCGTACTACCACTCCACTGTTGCATATTTACGACAACTCCCTCTGCATCTGTGTTGCTGCCCATGGTTCTGCCACTGCCACTGTCGCATCTGCACTACATCCCCTCTCATCATGTTGCATCGTGTTACCCATAGCACTTCCACTACTTGCACTGCAACTCTGTTACTGAGAAGTAAATAACTGATATCCTAACTTTGACATCTCTGTTAGGCTATAGACACTCCCAGTGTTGAAGCTCCCTCTGTCACTAACAAGTGCTCCCTCTCTGACTTCTGCATTGTTGCAACAACTCCCTGCATCTATCGCTGCTGCACACCTCTCTATGCCATCCTGCACTAGTGAAACACTCCCATGCCTCTCGTACTGTTGCAGCTTACTAGCCTCGCGTTGTCCTAGGAATCCTGAACTGTAGCTCTCTCTATCGCTCCATCCTCATCCATCTCTACTGACATCCGCCAGTCCTGCTACTCCTCTTCGGGGCTCTCGTAGCTAGGTATATTCCAAGAGGTTGGGTACCTCGAGGATCTTGCCCCTCATCTTCTATAGTCCTCTTGACTAAATCTCGATGTCTCCCCACTTTCGCTCAAGTGGTGTGTGTGCACTCATGGCATAGTCATCGCCTATCTCCACTTCCTTCTCTCATCGTGTGTCTCCACTTCCTTCTCCGCTCTTGCTGGCGCTGCCTTGGTCTTGAAAGCCTCTCCCTTGCTCTTCTTCCTTGGACACTGGGTCGCATAATGACCCAGCTCCCCATAGTGGAAGCATTTGACCTTGGAGAGGTCCTTCTTCTTCCGCTTTTATTACTTACCCTCATATGCTAGGGCAACATCCACTTCCTCCTCCTTCTTGATTCTGATCCCCTTGTTCTTGCTTCCCGTCTTGGTCACCCTCCTAATCTCTTCTTGGCGAAGAGCCACCCACATTTCCTCCCAATATGGAAGGGTCGCCCTACCCATTATGCTCTAGAAAAACACTTCCCAGTCTTCTGAGACTGCATTCAGGGTTGTTCTCACCATCAACTTTGGATCTGATGTGGCCCCTATGGAAGTCAGTTGATCTTGGATCTCCTTCAATCAACCGAGGAAGGTGTCGATCTGTTCTCCCTTCTGCATTTGGTATGACCACAACTAATTTTCTAGGAGCATCTTCCTCTGCACAAAAGTATGATGATACAACTTGGTCAGGGCCTCCCACATCTCCCGTGCCATATTCTTCTTAGCAATATGCAGTACTATAGGATCCTTGACCCGTTAAGAATGATACTCTTAGCCCTCGCCATTTCCTCCTCATTGTCATAAGAATCTAGTCTACCTTGGTCCCTTACTCTTTGTAGTGCCATTCCGCTACTCTTCTACTTCCCTCCTGGAAGTTCTCGATGTGACTCCCTCTGAGCCTCGATTTCCCTCCTAGAAATCCTTCTGCCAATGTCGAGATGCCCCCTACTCTGATCGTCTATGCAACCGCACCACTCATCCAGATTTCTTGGCTAGAAACCCTCAGTAGCAACTCCCTCCTCTTTGGCCTTGCCCTGTTAGGTATTGTTCTGACAATAGTACCCCACCAGCTCCACTCTGCAACTTATCCACAAACTCCTAAACCCCGACAACTTGAAGGTGAGAGCTCTTAGGCTCTACGCAGTCCGAGCACTGGAAAAATAGCTCCCTAAGCCAACTATGTTAGCCCTCCTAGCTTCTGCGTGGCTCTACATGAGCCTGTCTTTGCCTCCCTCAGCCTTTGCGTAGCCTCTTCTTGGCCCGAATTTGATGACGCAGGAAATGCGTCACCCCTTCCTTGTTGTTCTTCTGCTAGGGACAGCTTCTGTCACTCGAGACAACTGTTTTATTGCGCTACTGCTCTGCTCAGCTGATGTCCTTAGTTCTCATGTTATCTGCAACCACTCTCTAATACCATGTTGAAGTTTCTAAGTCTAACATTTAGAAACCCTCCATGTACTTTCTGATTTATTCCTTCCTACTTGTTTTGATTAATTAACACGTTATTTAACATGTAAATACTGAAAATAAACGTAAGTACATGGTCAACACATTACATTTCATCAACTGAAGGAAACATAAACAAGCACACAAATGACACCATTATTTTTGGACTAATATCCCCGGAAAAACCCAATTCTGGAAAATCGATGCAGCTACCTGAGGGTTTGATTTATTAAGAAGTTTCAGAATACAATCTGTGTGCCAAATCCAGCTCACCCAACTGAGAAAAATCTCAGCAATAGTACCTCTCCTTTGGAGACAGATGCTCCAGCTGAAACCCCGGATAAACACTCCGGCAACTCCTCAGCTCCAATCTGCCCCACAAAAAACCCTAGCGTCAGCCTCTAGCGACCGCGTCAGCCTCTTCTGCCCTCTGCATCAGCTTTCCCGACAGTTCTAGATGTTCTCGGCAGTTCTGGCTTCTACCCTTTGTGTTAGCTTTCCCGGTAGTTCCAACAGTTCTGGCTATTCCCGACAATTCCAACTTCTTCCCTCTGCGTCAACTTTCCTGACAGTTCCGACTATTCCTGGCAGTTTCGACTTCTGCCCTCTACATTAGTTTTCCGGGTTGCTACGTTGATCCTCCCGGCACTATCTCTACCTCTATGCTTCTATATTCACTATCTCTTAGCTTGATCCGGATTTAAACAGGAACGCAACAAATTACAGAGATAACCATAAACACAAAGATGCAGCGGAAATAATACTTCATTTCATTAATGGAAAATACTGAAACATGCTTACAATCAGAAATGGAAATAAACTAGGTAGGGCGATGGTAGCTTATCTCTGAGAAGAGATGTGTTGGCTACATGCCTCTGAACTGACTTACAATGAGGCTCGAAGGCCTATTTATTGTTGAGAAACAATGAAAAACCCTTAACATTCCAAAACCTAACCCTAGAAGATGAAACGCCAAATTGTGGGCCCCGTTTTTGGGTAAGTTGGTACATCAACTTCCCGGGGTCGTGAATTGGTCGTATTATCTCCGTTTAACGCGCATGATAGCCCGTTGGAAAGGTCTCTCCGAGGAATATGATGAAAAATACAATTTTTAGATAAAGAAATTTCTGGTGGTAGATTTCCAAGAAAAACGTCGTTTAGGGCCTCAAAACGGCTCCAGAAGTTTAGGACCCGAAAAACTGCTAAAAAATAGTAAACTGTGCTATAATTAAGGAAACTGAAAGGGACAATTGTGGGGGTCCAAATGGGATAGGTGGGTGGCCACCAACATCCACCTGGATCATCACCATTGGTCCATCACACCATCCATCTTTCGGGTTAACGCTACTGATCCATCGTCAATGTCGCCGATATGTTCAAGAGAAGTCATTCAGACAATTCACTTGTGTCTCACCCACTGCAATGCATTCATGCTTCATTCCTTCATGACCACCACCCTAAACCCTGTATCGTCAGATTGTTTTCACCTCCAAAATCATTTGCTTTGCTCCATGTCGTTGACGTGGGATTCATTAAGGCCATCCTGCGACGGGTTGCTTCTTGTCGACATCAACTCATTATCCAAGAAGTTGACTTAGGAACAACCCTTTCAGTAGTTTGAAGTTTGCATGCCTCAATGGCAAGTTTCTCACTTTCGGTGATCGGTTTAAATCAATGGCCTTCGACTGAGAGATTTTAAGTGGTGTTCGACGCCAAGTCCTTTGTCACACCACGTGAATTGTACTGTAGTACCTTGAGGGTCATTGTCATTATTGGTGATTCCTCTCATGCCTGTTAACAGCTTACATCATTGGCTGGTAATTAGGCAATGTCTTTCCATGTTCGACATTAAAACATTTTTCACATGAATCGACTTGTACTCCGAGTGAAGATTGAACGAGTTTTGAAGACCTCGGATCTAGTTTCATCCATTTGGGCTACGATATATTCAGGAATATAAAAACATCAAGTGTACATCATTTCCGAACAGATGATCATCCAAATCAAAAGATGATGTCCATATCATCAGTGTGTCACATAGACGATTGTCTGTCCTATGTACATGAAAATGAATTTATAAAGCTGAGCATGGGAATTCCCGCCTCAGCTAGATCATGAAAAAATGTTGTCAAAATAATGTATCGTATTGTATCTTATTACAGGTCACCTCCCAGCTCGGAAAGACTTCAGATCCTCATAGTAAAGCATTTCACCTGACATCAGAAAGATCAACGACCTCATGCTTTAGGGGGCAACTGTTATAGACATTTTTGGGCACTTCAACCCCAATCATAAATGTCCATAAAATGGGGGCTCCTAAGTCTCTAAAAGTGTTGCTTCACTACTAAAGGAACAAGGTCAACTGATTACATCATCTCCCATAAGTTCTCCACTGAAAACTACTCATAAATGGTCAAAACTGGACCATATTGAAAGCTCAGTGCAGAGGGTGCGATGCATATCAGCTTCCCAGTGTATAAGGTGCGATGCATAGTAAATTTCTCCTCTGTAGGGTGCGATGGTCTGGAATGGAAAAATGGCAGGGAAAAAATGCAAGGTGGAAGATCATGGAATCTTCCAGAAGCTTCCCGTCTGACACTTGACTCTCTATTTTTCGACTAGGGATGAGTAAGAGATCATCATTCTCCAAGTGGAAGTAGGAACTATCAGAGAGAAGACACTAATCAAAATCCCAGAAGATGACTCACCTCTCTGTAATCATCTATATATGGATCCCTCATCACAGAGATCCAGAGGCTGGAATTTTGTATCTTATAGAGAAGTGCTGTTGGTTTTCTAGTGTACCTTCATAGTGTTGGGTGATCTAAGCTTTGCTTGAGGTGAAAAAGGGCTTCTTAGCTGGAGGATGATGTTGGGTCAGAACATATGGTTGTAATCCTCTTGCTACTTTTCATCTTAATAAAGTTATTCTAGTTTTCTTCCATATTCTTGTGTACTTGTTTATATATGCATTTATATGGTTAGCACACATCTGGTCCTGTGTTATTTATGAATATAGATCTTTGTTTCTTCGATAGTAGTATGTTGCTGTGATTCGACAGGTTCTTTTTGAAGCTGGGCAGATGAAGAAGAAGTGGCGAAGCTCTATCAAGAAGGAGAGGAAATCGAGCGCAAGACTAAGGTTGGTCTTCTTGGTTCTCCTCTTGTCTATTTTCATAAAAGAAAATGATAGTAGACTTGTTTGTTTCTAAGATAGCCACCCATCTTAGTGGGAATAGCAGCATCCGAGTGGACACTATTCCCGGTAACACCCGTGCCTGGGCTAGTGGTGGAAAGAATATAACACAACCCAACATTCTCTCGCTTGTTGTTTTCTTTTCCACACAGGGGTTCACAACATATCTTAGTCATTGGTCCACCCCTACAATGCCCATTGTTTCTCTACACTGAGAAAACTTCTCAGTACTCATATACTTCGTCAATGCACCTGCATTATTCTTCAAGGTGTCCACCTTTACCAACAACACATTTTTTCCTCAACCATATCCCCCACAAAGTGATACTGAACATCAATGTGTTTTGTCTTTGAATGATAAGCAGGGTTCTTTGCCAAGAAAATTGCACTTTGGATGTCACAGTCTATCCTTATAGCTCGTTGTACTAACCCAATACATGAACATAATATCCTCAACCAAACTACTTCCTGGATTGTATGAGTGGCTTCCATGTATTCTGCCCCCTGTAGTTGAAGGTGCCACTACAAATAGTCTCTTACTCATCCAACTAACTGCACCTCCAAATAAGTTAAGAAACTACCCACTTGAAGACCTTCTATGATCTAGATATCCAGCCCAGTCTGCATCAACAAAGCCATGGATGTCCAAAAATTTGTCCAATTCTGGTTTTCCTTGGTAGCACAAAGCATAATCACTAGTGCCACATGAATACCTGAAAAACTCGCTTCTCTAGTGTCCAATTCTACTTCCCTAGTTTTTACATAAACCTGCTCAATACATCCACTGCATATGTAATGTATGGTCTAGTACAGACCATTGCATACATCAAGCTACTGACTTCACTTGCATATGGAACAAATGACATGTCCTCTTCCACTTCTTGTGTCTTGGGACACTATTCAATAGATAAATTTATACCTACAGGAATAAGAACATTCAACAGTTTACTATCCTGCATATTAAACCTCTACATTAGTGTCTTGACATAATTCCTCTGGTTTAACCAGAGCTCCCTTTTTGCTCGATCTCATTTAATTTTCATGCCCAAAATATAGTTTGCAACACTAAGATATTTCACATCAAATTTGGAGGACAATTGGGTTTTCAAATCCTGGATAATTTTTTTGTCATTTCCAACCAACAACATATCATCCACATATAAGACCAAATAAATAACACAGTCACCAATTAATTTAAAATACACACAATGATCTTCTTTGCTTCTAGTGAACCCAAGTCCCTGTATAATTGTATCAAATTTCTGATACCACATCCTTGGTGATTGTTGTAACCCATACAAATAATTTTTTTAAACTTGTATACCAGTTCTTTATTACGCTTCATTGCAAAGCCTTCAGGTTTCTTCATGTAGATCTCTTCTTCCAGATTCCCATGAAGGAATGTCATCTTCACATCCATCTGTTCTACCTGAAAAGAAAAAGCAGAAACGATAGATAAAAGTAATATAATAGAAGCTACCTTGGTAATAAGATAAAATATATCACCAAAATCAATTTCCATCACCTGGGAATAACTTTTTTCTACCAGTCGAGCTTTGTATTTCTCCACCTTTCCTTCTACATTCATCTTATTATTAAACAACCATTTTAACCAATGGGTTTCCTTCCATCTGACAACTCCAGCAGATCCCAAGCCTCATTTTTTGTGCAAATATGCCATTTCATCAACCATGGCCTCTTTCCCGAGTTTTCCATGCTCTGAATCTACTGCTTCCCTCTTTTGTTGTAGAGTCTAATTCTTACTCCTTTAGCTCAAACTCTATCTTCTTAGGTTCCTTTGGTAGGAATTCATGTTTAATAACATATTCTACCTATCTAAACACCACATCTTAGCTATACACAACCTTCCTTGTTTCTGGGTTCCAAATCTTATAACCTTTTAAACCATCCTTATACCCAATAAAGACGCACTTTCATATTTACCATCCAACTTTGTTATTTTGTCCTTTGGAAAATGTACATATGAATCACATCCAGATACCCTCATATGTGACAAAGAAGGTTTCTTACCAGTCCATACCTCTTGTGGAGTCTTATCCTCTAATGTTGATGAAGGTGATATGTTGACCAGGTAACATGTAGTCTCCACTACCTTTGCCCAGAATTCTTGTCCTAGCCCTGCACCACTGAGCATGTTTATTTTCTTTTCCATCAACATCTTGTTCATTATTTCTAAAACTCCATTTTGTTAAGGTGTGTATGGAGTAGTCTTCTACCATGCTATATTACACTTCTTACAGAACTCTTCAAATTCCTACTTGCAAAAATCTGCACCGTTATCTGTCCTCGACACCTTTATCTTCTTCTTTGTCTAGTTTTCCACCAGAGCCTTAAATTATTTGGACCTGTCAAAGACTTCAAATTTATTCCTAAGGAAATATATCCATATATTCCTTAAGAAGTCATCTATAAATGATACATAGTATACATGTCCAAACACATCATTGTGCACAAGATCTAATATTTGTTTCGTTGTCTTACCACCATAGGGGAATCTCACATGACTCTGCTTCCCATATACACAATTTTCATAGAAATCAAAATCTAGAGAGTAATTAGACATACCTTCTACCATACCATTACCATGAAGTATTCGAAGGCTCTTATCTCCAATATGTCCAAGCCTTTGATGCCATAGCATGGTCTTCTCTCCGGAGACCACTAGCTTTTCTGCTTCACTTTCAGGAACCACAAAAATATTGCACCCATCAATAATAGTTCTATCTTGAAGCTTGTACAAAGTTCCAATTCGAACTCCACACATCAATACCACTGCTCCTTGAACCATCTTGCAGGTATCTTTCTCGAACACTGTTTTTACACCTGCATCATCCAACTTGCTTACAAAAAAAATATTTCTGGCCAATGCAGGAATATGTAGAACACCCCGAAGTATTATAATCCTTCCACCTTGCAACTTCAACTTGAATTTTCTGTGACCAATGATTCTATCCTTCCTATCATCCCCTAAGAAGACATCACCACCATCACATTTATCATACTCACAGAACCACTTTCTCTGGGGAGTGAAGTGAAAGGATGCACTTGAGTCAATCAACCATGCTTCATAATCTACATGTGTACTTGAAGAAGAAGCCAAGTACACATCCCCACCTTCATCTAATGTTTTTTTCACCTCTGCAAAAGGAGCATCATCAGATCCCTTTCCTTTCTCAAGAGCTTTATATTTATAGTCCCTTTTGAAGTGCCCTTCCTTTCCTCATTTCCAGCACACCGCTACAAGTTTTCCTGGAGATTTAGATCTCCCACTTGAGGACTTATTTTTATATCTGCTCTAGGACCATCCTTGTACACACAAGGCATCACCATTCTGGCCCTCCATATTTTTCTGTTTCATCTCCTTTGACAACAAGGATGAGACTATTTCATCAAAATGTAAGGCAGTTGCATTGCTACCTATTGCAACAAACAGACTATCCCACGAATCTGGTAGAGAACACAACAAACTGATTCACTTATCTTCATTTGAAATTTTAATATCAACAGATAATAACTGGCTTACCATAGTATTAAATGCGTTCATATGCTCTGTCACTAAGTTTACATATTTCATCCTTAGGTTATGCAATTTATTTTTTATTTTATTTTATTTTTTTATTTATTTTATTTTTTTATTTTTTATTTTTTTATTTATTTTTTATTTTTATTTTATTAATTTATTTATTTTATTTATTTATTTATTTTTTTTTTTTCCGTAGGAACAATTTATTCACCAGAGACATAGATTGGTACAAAGTCCCTAACTTGTCCCACAATGCCTTCGTCGAAGCTTCCCCTGATATATTCAAAAATACTGAATCTAAGACACACAATCATATTGTGCTCTTTGACTTCCAATCTAAGTTTTCCCAGTCTTCAGTTGACATTGTTGTTGGTTTAGTACCTGGATCTACCATGATCCAGTAATCTTTATCCACCAGCAGATCCTCCATCTTGAGTGTCCGCAACTCAAAACTATGACCATTAAATTTCTCAATCTCTATCTTTCCACTGCTCACCATCTTCTTTCACCACAAGAATCTATCCCACAGATCTCCCACTGAACGGGGTCTACCACAAGCCCGAGCAAAACCCCTCAGTAGAAAAGGCGTCCCCTTGAAGCCAAAACAACTTTGATACCAAATGTAGGTTTCAACCCTGTATAGAAATTACCTACATACGAATTCTAAAAAATAAAAAATAAACAATGGTGAGAGCATAAAACATAAAACAAATATACACAAATATTTTCCCCTGGATCCCAAAACTGGGACTACTAGATTGATTTTTCATTATGTTCCTTTCAATGTTACTATACATCTATATACATGTTGAAGCATACATTAACCTTGGATTAGAACATAACCATAGTTCCCTGGCCGGATCTACAAAATACCATGGACAGTAAACCATCATGCCTAAAACCATGTGTGAAATCTATGTACAAAAATATAGGTTGGTCCGCCCACCTAATATAGGGTCCAAAACAAATTTCCGAGTGGGGGGTTGTTTAGTCAACTTAGTATGTCCTAAATTGCTACATTAATTATCAATCCGGGAGTCATAAACTGATGAAGTGTGGCGCACTATATGTGCAAGACAACCTCTTTCTTACTTTTATTGTTTTCAATTTTATTTTGTTTTTGGGGTTTTGTCCTTGTTGTTCTCCTATTGCAAATGGAAATCCTATTCCTAGGTTTTGAGAATACTTTTAGAGGGCAAGTATGGATGTAGATTTAAGACAAGGTTTATCTCTCTTATGATAATTTCCAGAACTTAGCACTTCAAAAGATCTCAAAACATGCTGTTGATAAAATTAGTACTTGAACAAGAATGTAAATATGCAGATACTTAAATCAAACAAGAGATGAAATACTAATGATGAAGTCACTGTCTCTGCTTCCCATCTAATTACATAAAATAAAATCTAAACTATTTCACTCAAAAAAACCAAAAATTGCAGACTAATGAAAGAAAGATCAATTTACTTCACTTATAATCCGATAGCTCGCCAAGTAGCTTCTCGGGTTAAGCCATGGCACTGAAGATATTGTCAAATAACATGAAGAATTGATATCTAAACTACCTACTTGTAGATTAATGAAAGCAAAATCAAATTACTTCACTTATAATCTGATAGCTCGCTAAGTAGCTTCTCGAGTTAAGCCATGGCACCAGAGATAACGTCAAATAACATGAAGAACTTGATATCTAAACTACCTACTTGTAGATTAATGAAAGAAAAATCAAATTACTTCACTTATAATCCGATAGCTCGCCAAGTAGCTTCTCGGGTTAAGCCATGGCACGAGAGATAACGTCAAATAACATGAAGAACTTGATATCTAAACTAGCTAACAGCAACAAACAAATATCACTGAAATCAAAGCATAACTGAAATTGAAAAGCTTAAAAAGTTTAGAAGATAAGCAAATCTCATGTCACTATTTGATGCAAATATTATATGAAAAATATCGAGCATAATACTATCCTGAAATACACTGATCAGTGTTAGTAAAAAGCATGTAATGCTAGAAAATCATGTACAGGAGTAAAAGATTGACACCATAAACAAATTATGAAACATATACAATGGAAATAAGAGAAACGATGCATGAAAACTTTACAAAAACGAAAAGCAAAACCTCAGCCAGCAAGGGCCCTCTGCACGACCTTTGGTTAATACACTGTCAAACCAAAATTACGCTTTAAATAGTCATAAGAAACAAAGTTTTATATTGCAAAACAAAGGATATGTCTTCTCGTTACAATAGCAGGACTAACGCTACAACAACAACATAAAAACTAACATCAAGACTAACTACTTGCATTTGCAAACACTTCATTTATAGAGGAAAATAGATAACTGTTTTTCTGTGAGAGATCTTTAGCAAAGGACATGTAAATAGGAAAAAACCCGTAAATTCAGCCTCCTGGTTGCCATGATCATTCAATCTACAAAAGTTGGATGTTGGATTTGCGTCATGAAGACGGCTTGCAGCTGTCAAGAGGGATCCACAAATCTAGGAACGGTCTCGGACCTTTCACGTGCTGAAACAGAGACCTATTTGATGTAGGACTCCTTGTTTGGTTGTCCTTTGACCAAGGATTTTCTTCACGAATTCGACTGAACAAATAGGACCTTGTCCACGTGTAGATCATTTTTGAGCTGCCCATGTGCCTTGTTTCACCTGCCGACACCTGTAACCCATAGAACAATAAAAATAGCTGCGGAATTGCGAGTCAGTTGCGGAAAGTGGCTACATTCTGTAGTTGATGAACAAAATCTAAATCAAATAACACACACAAGGATATAGTTAGAAAACCACTTAAATGCACTCGTAGAATCAATATGTAATGATCTTTGATAGCTTATGAGGCACTGATGTGGGAGAAAGGTCTAGGAAAGTATGTAGAAGAGAGGTAGTTTTAGGGCTCAACATACCCCCACTGTGAAGATGTTTCATGTCCTCATGCAACCAAAACTGTGACTATCCTTCCTTCAATTCATCTACTCTGAGACTTCTGCTAATACATCTAACCTTCTTTTCTTCTTCCTTGGTGTCACTGTCATCCTGGGCTTCATCATTAGGCACCTGTATTTGAGGTTGATGAGAGCTCTGCTCAATCTCCTATTATTTTTCTTCAATTTCCTATTTTTCTTGTGCCACAACCCAAGATGCAACATGGTGTTGTCATGGATGATTTTATCCAACCTACTCTGTTCTTTCAATTTTTCATTTTCCCTTTTGATGTGTCTATTCACGACTTGTAGCTCAAAAACTTCCTATTTTAATGATTGGATCAAAATTTCTTGAGCTGTATTAGGCTGATTAGATGAAGTGCCCTGGTCTGTTACAGTCTTTTCCAATGACTCAATAAAATCATACATCTGTTTTTGAGTTGGATCTATTTCTGGTGTAGCCTTTCTTGGACTGATTTCAAAATCTGGTTGAGGAAAAGGAGAATGTTGTGGGCTATGGTCAGGAGGAGTGATTGCTGGTGACTGTTCTGGTGTTTCCCCTCCTAAGTCTATGAAGTGAGCCCCTTTGATTTGCACTTTCTTCAATTTGCCTTTAAGTCTTGAGCTCCTTCTTAAATTCTATAAGCTGGTACCTCCCTATCCTACACTATGTTTTTCCTTTCCTTTTATTTTGCCTTAGTTAATTGTTCTTTAAGATGAATTAGTCTTTCAGAAAGTATTTGTTCCTCTTCTGAGGAAGGTTATCGGGTTTGATAAACATATTCAACATTTCTTTTCCCCTTCTATTTCACTTGTTTTCTAACCTCGGTCAAAGTTTCAGACAACATTTCTTCCTTACTGGTTTCTTTAGTTATGCTAGTAGGAGTATCTTGAATGTTTACACTTGTTTTTCTTCTCCTACTTTTTCTTGTTGAGCTACCTTCAGGTGTTTGAGGTGGGTCCTAAAAGAAATTTCTAATCAGGAACTATTCCCATGTGTCCTTTCTTTCCTTCAATTGTTTTTCAATCAGAATTTTAACAAGGCCGTGATGATAAAGGTGAGGCTCTACATCATCCAGATTCTTTTGTATAGTGGTGGGCATATTTTTCAAGCTACTCAACAAGAAATAAGGCAAATTGATGGTTTGATTCTCCAGAAATTTCATTAACAACCTTATATGGTACATGTACATGGATCCAAACCTTCCTTCACACATAATAAACTTCTGAATTATCAACAGCAAACTAGTGCATTTTTCCTTTAGGGAAGAAACAAGGATTCCACGTTTAAAAATAGTTATATCCCTACCTGGGTTATGTAAAATGATCCTCCAGGCCCTCTCATCAAAGTCTTTGTTTTTGAACCATCGTTCTCCTTCCTGTGGGAGCTCCGTTGCTGCTACAATGGATGCCTCTGTGACCGGAAATTTGATATCCCCAACTTCAACTTCCATGTCATTGAAGGACCTTGCAAATGTCTTCGTGACTTCTTTATTATGACCCTTAAATTTCTGGATAAAATGCAGCCACCTTGCTTTCCTTAACGTGCTCTTTAACAGTGGATAACCCTCCATGAATTTAGGCCCGTCCGACTTTGTTCTTACCAAAAGGCCCATTCCTTCCTCTTGCTACGAAGATACCTCTGTAAGTGATGGTTTGACAGAGGCAGAACGGTTGTATGAGTGGAATATGGAGGAGGATTGCGGAGAAACCAGTAGTTACAGAACAGAAAGAGTACAGAGCATGCAATGAAAATGAGTTCACAGAGTAGAGGTTTGTATAAACAACCCTGAACTGGAAAACATAAACTCAGTGTGAGAGTATGGAAACAGAGTGAGTCTGGCAGAATTTTAAAATAAAAGGTTGCGGAGTGGTCGTTAGCAAATTCATAAAATGATTGCGGAGTTGTGCGGTAGAGGAGAGCCGTGGTCAAATAGCTTACGTCTTCATGATTAACCGTTTCAACAGGTGTAATGCAGATGCACAATTAAGTATGAGATAGATTCGGAAGAGGATCATGAGGCTGTTGGAAATTGATGCGGAGTTCATGGTGGAGTTATGCAAATCTCATGGAGATTTAAAGAAGCTATCAATTCGAATCATTACACATGATGGAGCCGATGGTTTTACAACTATACAAATTATGTGTTTTAAAATGCTATTTGAAATTAATTTTTCTCATACCTTAGAATCTTACCACTTCCGTTCGCTAACTTTTGATTGGCTGCTTCTTGTTGGTGCTTTAGGTGCTAACATCTTCAAAATATCTTCCTCTTCCATACCTGCATTTCGTTTTCATCATTACTTGGCTAATATTTGACTTTCACTGTAGAGTAACAGAGTATTAGCCGTGGAATCAACAATCAGCTACGGAATCAGTATTCAGCTACGGAATCAGAATTCGGCTGTGGAAACTGATATAGTGAATGATGTATGACTTGGCAAAGTGAATGGAGATGGATGGAAATGAATGATGACTAAATGAATGATATATGAAAACTGGACATGAAAGGAATTTTATTGGTGGAATGTGATGGCGAAATGGAATGAAATGAAATGAAGTGAAATGACATGAAATGGAACAACTATGAATGAAATGAAATGAAGTGAAATGACATGAAATGGAACAACTATGAATGAAATGAAAGAGATTCTATTTGGAAAATATAGAGCATCAGAAGTTTCTGATTTTCACCCTGTATTTTTTGTATAAGACTGCTAATCAGTGATTGGTTTTCAGGCTTATACATTTTTTTTTTTTCCAAACAATGAAAAGAACAAAGACTAGGTTGGTGGAGAAGAAGGATTGTTCTTCACCAGCCTTATTGCAGAATTATCTTGAAATATTTTGATAAATTCCTCCTTTGATAGTGGCTTATGATAAATCTTCAATCTGTGACCATTCACAATGAGAGGAGTTTGATAATCATCAATGG
>APFE031757672.1:49000-62014 GCA_000404065.3 Pinus taeda
TTAGGGCCTCAAAACGGCTCTGGAAGTTCAGGACCCGAAAAACTGCTAAAAATAGTAAGTTGTGCTACAATTAAGGAAACTGAAAATGTTGAAAAAGACAATGGTGGGGGTCCAGGTGGACTTGGCAGGTGGCCACCAATATCCACCTGGATCATAGCTGGAACTCCAGATCACTCTCTCAACTTTCTCAGAAAACCAAGCCCCAGAAAGTCAAAACTTTTGGTGTGTTCTCCAAGTGACCCTCAAAACTCCCCTTATATTTTTCTCGTTGACAAATCAACGACCGAGATTAAGTCCCTAATCAATGGCTAAGATTAGATCTAGCTTGATCCATGACTTTTAGACCATTCTAACACAGTTTTATATTAATTCACATTAATATTTTGATTTCCCTAAGTTTAGACTTAGGGACTCCATTAAAAATATTAATTATTTTAATGTCTCCCAAACTGTTTAGCATCTGACCAAACCCTTTTTGGGTATTGGATATCTCATGTGCCTTAGTCTCTCCACCAAATTTCGTGGCTAGAGCACATTCGACGTTATCCTGACTTTTCATTTGTTGGTATACAACATCGAATACATCCGCAATAATCCTTTTTATTTAAAAGGAACGCTTATCGTAGCCGGGCATCTTTAAGTTGATTGAAGATTCCTGAAATATTCGGGAATCCTACAGACATAGACATGATCAAGTTTTTGACCGCGCCCATGTCCATCAGATTCCCGAATATTCAAAGAATCTACAATCAACTTAAGCTCAAATATAATAACCCTTAAATTATGATCCTCATTCCATATTATTATATTTAAAATATATTATTCATCCCTCTTGAGTGCATAGTGGTAGTCTTTGTTGGGACTCTCCCATTGCATGAATTAATTAAGATATATGACTCTTAGCCCTTTGAGATTATTGCAATTATGTTCACCTCATTATATGTAGCATTTTACATATTACATCACTCTTTATTAACGACTGGTTCCACCCTTTTATAGTCTTTAATGCGGAGTTTTGCATAGCGTACATTGTTTTCACCACAGCTTTGAATAGAATCCTCAACACATTGTTTATCGTGTTGCTTAGCCATGCATATATTATCATTTGCGTGCACTGTATATTTATTTGGAAGCTGCTTGTGGCATTCTGCTTTGACAGAAGGCGAATCGACGTCGCGCTATCAAAACTTAGTAGCACAAATCTTTCCTTTATTCCTGCTACAAAGCGAGTGTTGCTTAGCCATGCATATATTATCATTTGCGTGCACTGTATATTTATTTGGAAGCTGCTTGTGGCATTCTGCTTTGACAGAAGGCGAATCGACGTCGCGCTATCAAAACTTAGTAGCACAAATCT
Organism: Pinus taeda; assembly: GCA_000404065.3. Lineage (NCBI taxonomy): Eukaryota > Viridiplantae > Streptophyta > Pinopsida > Pinales > Pinaceae > Pinus > Pinus taeda. The sequence continues at coordinate 50,358 of APFE031757672.1, forward strand.
TTCCTTTATTCCTGCTACAAGCGATTGGCAAGTCACGTGTTAACTTTATCACATCCCTTTGCATTGAGGTTGTTTCATCTTCAATCTTGTTTTGAGTGGCCTTTCATGGGCAATTTTATGTAGATGGTTGATTTCCCTAATATTTCGTAATTAGACGGATATTGGTGTCGTCAATCAAAGAGTTATTTGATTTTGAACATTTTTATCTGATTGCGGAATATTCTGGGAATCAGTAATAAATATAAGCTTAGGGTTTGATGTAAGGTATTCTTGATTTCTCTTTTAGTTCCAACAAATTGTATTATTTATATTTCTCGCACACTATAATTGACTACGCCCATATCAACCATCATCATAAACTCAGAATTTAACGTGTATGGTGGGCTTGATTTCTCCCTTAGTTACAGCGCATACAGATTGTGTTATTTATATTTCAAGCACATTACATCTCTGGAGCTTAAGTCGATTGCTGATTAACCGCACAGATTCCCAAATATTCAAAAAATCAACAATCGACGTAAAAAAAAACCACTACATCCTTGCATAGTTACCCTGTGCAACTTTAGTGTGTTACCCTTTCGCATGGGAATTTTGATGTACGAAATGTTGCCTTTTGTTTCCTTTACACTATGTACCCATCACATCCTTTCACGCAATGCGTTAATATCTTTTCATTCAGTTTTCATGTGTGCGCTGGCTCTGATGCTATAATGTCGGTCCTGCTATGTTTTAGCATATATGCCTAGATCGTGCAGCTTTGTTTCCATGTGTTGTATCACCTTATAGTATGTTCTCCCTCAATGTGCCATGTAATATATCATTTCAGCGAATATCTTTGCAATGGTTCCAAGCATTTTTTTTACATTAATGCTTTGTATTATCTCTTGCGCACAGTGCAATGCATTTGTTACTGCTTGGGCGCATTGTTTACTGGTTCACGTTGTTCTTAGTAAAGCACATGAAACACAGAGCTAGCGCTTAGTGCAATTATAGTTAGGGACATGGAACCTATAGTTAGGCACATGGGTTCCGGACTTTGGTTACACAGCACGCAGTGCAGTTGTACAAGATCTGATATAATACTTTAATTGCATTGATACTACTTTCCTTATAGCTTTGTGACGTATGGTATGATATTCATGGATATGCATTATTTTGGATATATGTCTAGGCGCTATAATATTTAATCCTGGCCACAGTTATATATATCATCTATATTCCCCAACTTATACATTTGTATGTGTCGTTGAATGTGTGCATTATCACAGCCCTTTAATAAACTCCATCATAATTCGTGGTGTAGTTTTGGTTCAACGCTTAAATATTGTGGCTCTTCTTGATCTTGATCATACCCATTTGTAGAGTCTCATCATATTGTGTACATTGTACTGCTATCACATTCTCCATCACATTTATCATTTCATTACACCCATTGCGTTTAACCAAGACAACTCGTGAAGTGCGTTCGTCCAATCGCTGCTCATGGAGAAACTAACAAGTCAAATCTTATAGACTTTGTAGGTGCCGGTAATATGAGAATTTAGGTGGAGTTTATTGAAATGGATCTGGACATGTTCAACGTTCAACGTAGTTGCATCATCCATGTGATGTTGCACTGACTTTTGAATATTTTTTTGACACCATTTCAATACTTATTTATAAATTTTATTAAAGATTTTCAAAATAGTAGTATGTAATATGTGTGATCTGTTTCTGATGGTAACTTTATCTATCATAAAAACCAAAACACCCAATCCCATTATCAAAAACCAAAAAAAGCATTGTGAGTAAACGAGAATGATAAAAACATTGGTAATAATAATAAAAACATGAACTATTATTCGTATAATATATATATATATATATATATAACCAACTACATTTTTGAAACAATAATAATCTCTAACTATATGATTAATCATAGTCATAAATTGTTTTAACATATTCAACGCATTATACTGCCTCCAATGCAGCCTTGGCAGTGTTTTCCAACGTGAGCTATCAAGCTGTTGCTATAATAATATGCCTCTCGAACTTTGAATCATTCAACGTTGCTTGAAAGTATCTTTCCCCTTCAATGAATCCCTTGAATGGGTGTTCAATGCCCTACGTAATGTTACATACTTTTAATATGGAATTTCTCTCTAATATTTATCCATACGTTGTCACCCATTATTCAAAGCACTTGAACCGTTTAACCACTTTCAAAAGCAACGAACACTAGTGGCCAAATTTCTCCACCAAATTGATGTTTGGGATACAGATTAAATTCTATGGAACCAATGACGTAAATATATTCATTGTCATAGATTTGAATTGTCATCTCGCTAATATTGGGCCAAGCTACTAAAAATTCCTCTTCTTAAAAAATTAATCCCAGCCTCATAGGCCAAATTTCCTTTGTTGCCTTTGTGCACTATTATCTTGCATGGTATTCATTGCAAGCACTCGCAACTACTTGCATGTCATAATATAATATAAATTAATAATTGCTGCACATAAAATAGCTTTTCAATTCTTGTGATAGGATTTTAGGCATGAATTATATATTGAGAATGGAAACATAATCTAATTGGTAACATTCCTTATAACTTGTAAGTAGACCTCTCTTATAAGTGTTACATGCAATATAAAAGTAGAGTTTTGAATATTTAATTTTAGATATATAAACAAATTTTTCATTTAAAAAAAAAATTCATTCAAAGAAACCAATAATTGATCATATGGATGTTTAAACATTTTAATGCATGATTCATCTCTTAACATGATAATGTAACTAATATGACTAAAGTGCCATTTAAATGCTTAATGGTAAGAGCTAGGAATGAAAATTAAAAGATAAGGATTAAGTCAAAATGGTTTAATCCTTTAATCATGGTCATGATAGCCTAGGGTAATAAGGATGGATAAGCAAGGCGATAGTTTCATAAACCCCAAGACATTCAAAAGGATGAGGATCAAGGCATGGTATGGTTGTCATTATAAGATTCTTGTTTGTTGTGACAAACCCTAATGTATTTGATAGGATATGAAGTAGGAAGAAGAAATATGAACAATAAACAACATGAATCATGAAAGCATGAGAATTCATAGGGTTTGGTAATGTCTAGGCCTATGAAATATTTGACCGACCAATTCAAAGGCATAGGCATACTACTTATACCTTGAGAGGGGGAGGAGGGGATCCAAAATTTGGATGGTAGAGAAAATTTTGATTGGTGTTGTAGCAGCTACAACATAGTGGTTAAATTTGACTCCTTCAACTCTTAACTAGAGTTATAATATTGACTCTTATAGAGTCTTCTTCATCGTGATCGCGTGGCTAGCCCCCTTTTCTATGAATAATAGGTGTTGATGTGGCGTCCTCTTGAACCATGGTGATAAAAACGGGAAGGTCAACTTTCAGGTGGCATAACTTTTGCATAAGAACTTCGATTCAAGAAATTTTTATGGTGTGGGAAAGGTATTTGTGTGTAGAATAGCATTAAAAGGTGTTACACTGAAGAAAAAAAGTTGCACCCCAAAAAAATTCATTCGATGCCTCAAATTTCTTCCCAAAGGTCTCAAAACCCAATTTTCCAAACTATGTTTTTTTAGTAAAAACGGTCCTATGAGTTAATTCCACCACTCTTTCACCTCTCAGAGCATTGAGATAGATGAAAAATAATAAGGATCTAATCCATATCACACCTCCCCATTTTGAAAGGCCTTTGGTCCCTAAAATGTTTTGTAGAATGAGTTAAGGGAATTTTTCCTCTATCTTCTCTCAAGTGTACCATTTAGATTTGCCTTGAAGTTGTATTTTCAACCCAATCTTCCAAAGGTCATATTTCCCCTATCTTTTAATTCTAGACCCCTTCTGCAAACTTGTATCCTTTTTCAACTCTCCCTAGGCATCTAGTTCCAAATCCTCTACAAAAAGGTAGGACTTGTTCCTCTTCCTAAACTAGCATGGAAGGCTCATAGAGCTTTATATTCTTTAGGTTCATGATCCAGGAGGACCCTCAAAATGCTCAAATTTCAAAGGTCTCAGATGTTCCTGAAAATAACGTCAAGTTAAAGAGATCACCACGTTGAATCCTGCAGTATCTTCGGTTTCACAATTGGCCTCTGGTTGAAGGAAAAATGCCCATTGAATTTTATGGCGAACAAGTAAAAATGGAGCCTTGCTGGCCAAGTGCCATTCACACAACTTGACACATGGCAGTGGTCAAGTCAACGCAGTCAAAGTCCAGTTTGGGTGCATATAAATTCAGGTTACCTAGCTCAAGGCTTGATTTGTATAGAAAATATCATATTTTATGGTTTACAAACTATATATTATTGGAGCGGAGATCAAACATTGTATTAAACCTATGGTGAAAATGTATTAAACATTGGAGTGGAGTCTTATGGTTTAAAACCCATAGACGATGGTGTATATGGGCAGAAATATGTTAACGATATTAAACCAAAGTTTCAACACATTGTTGAGTAATAAAACATGGCTCTCGGTGTGTAGATAGTCAGTACGTCATCACGGATCAACGCTAGAGTGATGATTCACCATGCCACGGGTCGACAAATTCCTGTTAGCCGCAATCATCAAGACTTAACACTACATGTCACAACCTCCAACAGTTTGTTGCCATGGGTCTGTGGTTCTATAGACCATTGGATATGTGGTTACAACAAATGTTACCTGGCGCGGAGATGTGTCACGTGATGCAAAGATGTGGCATAGTTAGCAACACTGTTGGCCTATTTATAAAAGTGGGTTTTAAAACTTTGGTTATGTATTACACCATGGCAAGGGGTATGTGTTATTCGGTCCAACCGGTGTATACCATGTATATGGTATTGTTCAATCTTGTTAAGAATTATGCGCCAAGTGTTAGACTATATACGCCATAAATGAAATGCGCCTAATGTGCGGAGTTGTTAAACCTTATCATAAGGTTGTAACATATATGTAAAATTTTTATTGCACCATGATATGTTGTTCACCTAATACCTCAACCATATGCTATGTATAGCCCAGGAGGTCCGAAGGTTTGACCTTGGAACCTTCCCAAGGCCTTATAAAAGGTTTGCCACTGCGCCAATGTAGAGGGGGTTATATAATAGAGTTCAGAAACTAGTTTTATTTATGCCTGCAAATTCTCTTTTGAGCATAACTTGGCCATCCTTGGGACTTTTTCAGAACAGAGAGTGGTGTTGGAGAGTAGAGGTTGAGGCCTTCTTTTTTACATTATCCAGCAATGTCTGCGTACACATTGCAAATTGTTGAAATTTCATGTAAAGAGACTCTTTTGAGCATTCCTAATATAACAGTCGCCCATTGGAAGCGGACCCGGAGACGTAATCCATGAGGGAAAAACTCCGTCAACAATGTTTGTTGTGTCTGTGTCTTTATTTGTTGTTTTTCGTTCTTATTTTCAATTCTCAAAGTTTATGTTTAAGACAACCTTAGTTAACATTGGTGAAATTGCACAAATAATCGATCGTGTAGATTTCAGATCATATTTTGGTATCAGAGAAAGGTTGATCATGTTTAAGCATGATATTTGCCAATGTGAATTTGGACTAGATCCAAGTCGTAATGTGTAGAAGGGAAACTTGAAGAGTTAAATCTAGAGATTGGAAAGAAGAAAGTCTCGCAAAATATGGCAGGTTCAAATGAAGGAGAAGCTCCTGAGACAAAGAGCGAGGAGAAATTTCAGCAAATGTTCCTTAATATGAAAAGGATAATTGCATAACTTTATGAAGACAAGAAGACTAGAGATGCAGCTTCATCTTCTAAAGGCACAAAAGTGAAAAGGGCAAGGAAAAAGCTTATGGTAATGAACCTCCTTCTCCTCCATTTTCATCTTCTTCTTCTTCATCTTCTGATCATTCAAGTTCAGATTTAGATTCTGAGTCAAAGAAGAAACATAAGAAATCTCATTTTCTGAAGCGTGATGTTAAGTTTGAACTGCCCATATATGATGGTGAAATGAATCCTGGATAACTGGATTAAACAACTTGAAGTGTACTATAGAATTCATAATATTTTTGATGATTCTACGAAAATTCAGTTGGCTACATTTAGAATGTGGGGTATGGCCTTGATTTGGTGGGAGAGTAGAACTGAATAATATTTAAAGCATAAAGGTAAAATCATCTCCTCATGGTCTAAGTTTATTAAATATCTTAGAAATCAGTTCTATCCTTTAGGATATATGAAACATGTTGTAATAGATTGGCAGAATTTGAGGCAAGGTAAAGGACAAAGTGTTCAAGATTTTACACAAGAATTCAAGAAGAAGGCATTAGCACTTAACATTCCATTAAACACATGGGAAACTTTGTTAAAATATATTGGAAGCTTGCATTCTTATTTGCAACATACATTGCTTATGTTTAATCCAACTGGCTTTGATGAAGTGTGTGTACAAGCCATTCATATTGAATTAGGTGGCAGACCTTTTCAGTTCAAATTTCCAAAGAAACCATTCAAGCATTCAAAAAAAAGACTCCAAAGACATCAAAGGGAAGAGAAAATCAAAGGGGAAGAAATCAGCAACAACTAAGAAAGAAGGAGAAATGCCTACTTGTACTCATTATCAGAGGGTTGTACATGATGAGTCCAAGTGTTGGAAGCTTCATCCATAACTTAAGACAAAGAAGTTCCTTAAGAAGAAGGGCAAGAAGAAAGATAATGTTGCAATCCAACAATACTTAGGATCTGACTCCATTGATGAACAAAAGATAATTGTTATGGGTCTGACAGGTAATCCTTTTGAATCTATCTCTAGTTCTACTTGTTCTGCATCCTCTTCAAAATCTAATGATGTGATTGAAGAAAAGAAGAGAGTTGAATCGTTTCATATCAAGATTATCTCCAAGCACACTAACATAGATACATTATTCAATAGTGGATCACAGGCAAATCTAATATCTGAGGAACTGGTAAGGAAATTGGGATTGGAAACTAAGAATCATCCAAAAACTTACCCTTTAGGATGGTTAAAGGAAAACACTCAAATGCATGTCACAAAACAATGTCGGTTAAGGTTTGCAATTACAACTAATTTTGTTGATGAAGTTGATTTAGATGTGGTTCCTTTGGATATATGTGGGGTTGTGTTGGGTAGTCCTTATCTTTATGATAGAGATGCCATATTTCATAGAAAGGAGAATAAGTATCATCTTGTTAAGGATGGAATTGAATATTTTGTCAGGGCACACAGAATGAAGACAAGCTTGGATTTAATTAATGTAAATCAAATGAAAAGACTCATAAGTTTAAGCAAAAAGCATGTTCTCATTTTTATTAAAGAACAACCTAAAGATAAGTATGATGATTTTCAAGTGTGTGATTCTCAATTTAAGGAAAAATTGGTTGAAATAGTAGATTCTTATAAATAATTATTTAAAGAACCAAAAATTCTACCTCCAAAATTAGAAATACAACATGAGATTCAATTACAATCTGATGTCCCTCTTCCGAATATTGGCATGTATCGTATGTTGGTCATAGAAAATGAAGAAATTAAGAAACAAATTTAGGAATTGGTTGATAAAGGCTTTATTCGACCTCTTCTCCATGTGGATCACCAATCATTTTAGTGCCTAAGAAAGACGAGACTTGGAGAATGTGTGTTGATTTTAGAGCTTTAAATAAAATCACCATAAAGGATAGGTATCCTCTTCCAAGAATAGATGATTTTCTTGATGAGTTAAAGAATGTTGTTTACTTTACAAAACTAGATTTAAGAAGTGGGTATCATCATATTCGTATTGCAGAGAATGATATATGGAAAAATGCATTTAAGACTAGACAGGGGCTTTATGAATGGTTGGTTATGACGTTTGGTTTATGTAACGCTCCATAAAATTTTATGAGAGTGATGAATGATGTGTTTCATAATTTTATTAATAAGTTTGTCATAGTCTATCTAGATGATATTCTTATTTTCAGTTCAAGTTTGGAAGAACATGTAAAGCATGTTAAATAGGTTTTTGATGTGTTGCAAAGAGAGAAATTGTATCTCAAACTTTCTAAATGTGAATTTGGGAAAAATTCCTTAGTATATCTTGGTTACATAGTTGGAGGAGGCCATCTTAAAATAGATCCAACTAAAATTGATGTACTAATTCAGTGGCCAAGACCTCAAAATGTGACAGAAGTTAGAAGTTTTTTAGGTGCAGTTCAGTATTGGAGGAAGTTTATTTCTCATTTCTCTTTTATTGCATCACCACTTCATTTTTTTAACAAGTTATAAAGTTTCTTTCTAGTGCGGAGGAAAACAAAAAAAATCATTTGATACTTTAAAGAAGAAAAATGTGACAGCTCCAATCTTAGCATTACCAGACCTTCACTAGCCATTTGAAATAGAAACTGATGCTAGTGGGGATGCAATGGGTGCAGTGATATTGCAAAAAGGGAAGCCTATTTGTTTTCATTCAGAAACATTTTCTAAAGTGGTTACTAATTATCCAACTTATGATAAATAATTATATGCATTAGTGGAAAGTGTTAAAAAATGGAAACATTATTTAATGGGCAAGGAAACAATGATTCGTACAGATCATCAACCACTTCAATACCTTCAATATCAAACTAAGTTGCAACAGTCTCGACATTATAGATGGATGGGATTTTTGCAGCAGTTCCAATTAGTAATCAAATATAAAAAAGGTACCACCTATAAAGTAGTTGATATGTTATCAAGGTCATCTTTGAATGCTTCAGTTATTCTTCAAAATAGTTCTTTAGCACATGAAAGTTATATTGAACAATATGATACTGATTTCAAATATGTTTATGAATCACAAATTCATGGTGCTCAAGTGGAAGAAGTGAATTATCATGTTTATGACAGGTTATTATACCATCTTGGCAAGTTGTGCATACTGCAGGGAGAAAGAGCGCATGTGCTCATGGAAGCACATTATTCTCGTGTTTCAGGGCATTTTGGTGTAAGTAAGACAGTGGCACAGTTACAAAGGTATTTTTCTTGGCCTTGAATGAATGAAACATTTGTTAAGTACATAAAAGGTTGTGTCATGTGTTCAACGAGAAAACCAAGTAACGTAAAGTTAGGTTTGTATACGCCTCTTCCAGTTCCTTCTAGACCATGGGATAATAGTATCTATGGATTTTGTAGGACTTCCTATGTCTAGAAAAGGGCATGATTATTTGTATGTTGTGGTTGATAGATTTAGAAAAATGTGTATTCTTGTTCCATGTAAAAATCAAGTAACTATTGAACATACTACACATATGTTCTTTTCAAATGTATGGGTTCATTTTGGGTTTCCTACTTCCATCATTTCATATCAGGACTCTAGTTTCATGGGATAGTTTTGGTCCACGTTGTGGGGACTCATGGACACTAAGCTGAAAAAGAGGACAGTTTTTCATCCACAAATAGAGGTGGTGAACAAAACAATGGCAAATCTTCTCAGAGGCTATTTCAACAAGCATCCTAAGTTGTGGGATGAATCTTTACACTATGTCCAACATGCTTACAACAAAGCCTTGCATTCTTCTACTGGTGGATCTCCTTTTGAAACATGTTTTGGGCACTTGTCGAAATCACCAATGGGTTCATGTTTGGTGAAGAAGCTCAGGAGGATGGGCATGGAGATACCGACAAAATAATCAAGTTCATTCAAAGAATCCAAAAGATTCATGAAGCAGTGTAGGATCAATTGGAGAAAAGTCAGACCAACTACAAAATGCACCATGATAAGCATCAATGGATCACTTCCAGGTTGGTGATCACGTATGGCTACACATCAAAAAAGAAAGAATGAAAGGTGAAGGTAAAAATTTGAGGCCTACTAGGTATGGTCCTTTTGAAATTGTTGAATATATTGGTAACAATGCATTCCGGTTGAATTTGCCTCCATATATGAACATATATTCAGTTGCAAATGTTGAAAATTTGAAGTTGTATGAACCTCCTATGTTCATGGATCTAGAGGAAAATGTTCAAATTCCAACTATAGATGATTTTTCACCTGAATACGTGACTGAGCTACTGGAAGATACCATCTTGGACAGGAGGAACGCACTTCCAGACGAGGAGATGTTGAGTATCTTTGAGTGGCACTCAAAGGCATGAATCCAAGCAAAAGCAAGGTGGATAGAGATTACAAGGATGAGGGAGTTTTACCCTCACCTCATGTCTGCTTAAAACCAAACCTTTGGTGGTCCAAAAGCTTCCACTTGAGAGGAATGATCCAGGAGGATCCTCAAAATACTCAAATTTCAAAGGTCTCATATGTTCCTATAAATAGCTCAAAGATGAAGAGCTCGTTGCGCTGAATCCAACAGTATCTTTGGTTTCACAATTGGCCTCCAAATGAAATAAAAAACGCCCGTTGAAGTTTATGGTGAATAGGTAAAAATGGGACCTTGCTAGCCAAGTGGTATTCACACAGCTTGACACATGGCAGTGTTCAAGTCAACACATTCAAAGTCCAGTTTGGGTGCATATATTCAGGTTACCTAGCGCAAGGTTTTATTTGTATAGCACATATCATATTTTATGGTTTACAAACTATATATTGTTGGAGGGGAGATCAAACATTGTATTAAACCTATGGTGCAAATGTATTAAACATTGGAGTGGAGTTTTATGGTTTAAAACCCATAGACTATGGTGTATATGGGCAGATATATGTTAACGGTATTAAACCAAAGTTTCAACACACCGCCGAGTAATAAAACATGGCACACAAAGTGTAGATAGTCAAAACGTCATCATGTCAGCACGGATCACTACCAGAGTGATGAGTTGGCATGCCACGGGTCGACGGATTACTATTAGCCGCAACCATCGAGAATTAACACCGCACATCACAACCGCCAATAGTTTGTTTCCATGGGTTTGTAGCTCTATAAACCGTTGGTTATGTGGTTACAAAAAATGTTACCTCACGCAGAGATGTGTCACATGACGTGGAGATGTGGCACAATTAGCAGCATTGTTGGCCTATTTATAAAAGTGGATTTTAAAACTTTGGTAATGTATTACACCATGGTGTGGGGTATGTGTTATTTTGTCCAACCGGTGTATACCATGTGTATGGTATTGTTCAATATTGTTAAAAATTATGCACCAAGTGTTAGACTATATGCTCCATAAACGAAATGTCCCTAATGTGCGGATTTGGTAAAACTTATCATAAGGTTGTGTTGTGGTAAAAACACAACCCCCCCATTATTGGTTTGCTCATCTCAAATAATGGGGACCCTTTCTATAAAAATTTTGGCTAAACACTTTTTTGGATTTTTATTTAGTTGATTGCCCTACATTTTTGTTAATTTTTCGTTTTCCTTGGATTCTTGTTTTGATTGCTTTGTTAGAATCGATTTTTTATAAGCTTCCCATTGACACTTGTTTCGCCTCATTTGGTCAATTGGTTTGAAAATGGCACTCCTTTGAAGACTCATCATTTATCTAGCCTGGGTTAAAAATGCATAAAATGTACAATATCGCATTTTGTAAATATATTAGTTCAATAATGCATTCAGTTTAAATATTAACTCGTAGAGAATTTTACTAACATTTTTTCATTTTTTATGCGGCCAAATCATTAATTATCGAGATTTAAGAAATTTACTCCAATTTCCAAATCAAATCCTAATCTCAAAAATCTAAACATTCAAGTGGCTGCAGTTT
>APFE031757677.1:0-15415 GCA_000404065.3 Pinus taeda
AATTTTATCCAAAATCTTATAGATATTTTTAAAAACTTGAGTTTACATTGTTTAATTTTTAGAATTTTAGTGATCCACCAGGGGTTCTTTAGAGCGTTGAATCCATTTTTACATTGAAAAATGCATTTTAAACATCAAAAAATCACATTCTTTCTTGAAATTGTTTAGAACCATTCTAGTGAGATAAGTTAGACTACACCTTTTATTAATACCTTTTATTAATACCAGTATAGATCCATCTTACATATGGATCTCACGTGAAGATCTAAGATGAACCAAGAGAGATTGCATTTCTTCATGTGCAAACTTCTTTAGAGTGAAAAATAAAATTTTATTTTTCATTTTTTAATTGTATTTTTGAATGTTAAATAGAGTATATACATGACCAAATACACGTTTTAGCCATAAAATCTTATTGTTTTCATGATATATACATATTTTTTTTTAAATGATATATAATATATACATAATTGACCTCAAATGACTTTTACAACATGTATATAAAGACATTAGAATGATTTTTTATTATTAATGTATATATAAGTTAAGTGTCAATATGAAAAACAATCAAAATACATTTATTGAATAACTCAACATTGAATATTTGAAATATTTTTTATATACACATAAAATATAAATATATAAAAATAACTCTGTCATAACCCTCTATCACATAACATTAACATAATAATATATATAATATAATATATATATAATATATATATATATAATTTACCTATAAATCTACACGATAACACCATCATGGTAATTTGATTAATGTGTTAACTGATACGTTGATTAACGCCATAACCCGACATATATATATATTGGCGGAAACAGGACGTTTGATTGTCCTTGGTCATTTATACAATATATAATTATATCAGTTTGGCGGCATATCTATGTGTTCTGCGTGAGACAGCTGGCTCCTCGGTCCACGCACTCGACCCGCTCCACTAATATTTTGGTTTTGGTAGATGTGGAATTTAATGTTACAGCTTCGCTGCAACTTCCTCGGGATTTCCACAGTAATAGACGATCCGGATGAGTTCTATCGATCGGACGGTGGAGGGTTGAGGAGTCTTGGCGGTAAGGTACTTAGGGTTTCGTTCATGAGGTTTTGTGTCATTTGCACGCTGCTCCAGCGCCATAGAGCAGCTCCTTCCTCCGGCGTCGCCTCCACACCAGAGTGCCAATGGCATAGATTATCCTGGCTCATCCCCTTCACGCCATCGAATGTGCTACAGCGACGGAGTCGGTTGACGGTGGAGAGCCATTATTGTCTTCCTCCGGGAACTTTCATCTGGCCGACAGGTAATACGCATCCCTTAACTTCGTTACTGTATTAGCTCTCCTTTCCACTGTAATTTGTGAATATGGCTAACCTCGTTCAATGCTGGCTGGAACAGGGTAGCAGTCCGTTGAGGCCGCGGTGACGAGGATAGTGCAGGGTTTTTGCCGGCAATGCTCCTCTTCAGGTAAGAATTCTACCATCCGAAAGGTTTATTGGTTGCTTAATCTCGGAGTCCGGCTTATTATTGTTCTTCCTCTGTCAGGGTTTTTGTCGAATCTATTGTAGCTTGGCGTAATGACTTCTCTTCGGCAGAGCCTCTCTTTTGTTCAATGTTTATCATTTGTCCTGAGGTTTAATCCCAGGTCGCCGAATGTTGTAGCTTGTTCTTAGGGTTATATTTATTTACGGCCTTCCTCTGAAACTGTTCGAGGGTTCAGATCCATGGGGTCGAGTTCAACCCTCGAGTAGTTTCTGTTCTTTGTTGTAATTATTCGACTCTCAGTACGATTTGCTATGTAATGAACTCGGTATCATTTTGGCTACAGTTTAATGCATTATGAATTCTGGGTTTGTCCCAAGCTGCCTGTACAGGTCATCGATTTGTTTCTGTACTTAATGCTTTGTTAATGTTTGACATATTGATGTTCTAATAGTAAGCGGTGTTGCTTCCTACGAGCCATCGAGTCTTTCAATAATTGCATACGTATTATTCATTTAGTTTTATGAAGTGCTCTGTGGTTTTTGTTGTCGGCCCTACTCCTTCAAGGGCTGCCGTCTTTATCATGATTAAATGGTATATCGATATATTGACATTTATGAAAATGCCTGTGGTTTTTGATAATGGCTAGCTCCTGTACGAGCTACTGACCTTTCTTCATGATTCTGATATGTATATGCGTTGCTTTTTAGGGAAAAGCCTGTTACGACTCGATGATGATCCCGCTTCCACGTGGGTCATCAATGTTCCTCATCATTCGATGATGTTGAACTATTGAGCGCTCAGGCCATAATTCTTCAGTATTTATCTCCTTTCTTTATTGTTTTAATGAGTTTACTTTCAGAGCGGCTAATATGATTCACTGGTTTAATTAATTTTTGTCTCGGCGCCATACTGTAGCTCCATGCTACCAGGTGGTACCCACCTGTGTATTCTGCCAGCCACTTAATCTAAAGTTGATATAGTCGGACAGTTGTCGCGACAATGTTTATGTTATGGTTCCATTACTGTGTTGTTCCTGCATTATATATTTAAACTTATGATTCTCGAGAGGGTTTGTATTGTCATTTGACCTTGGAATATATATTTTACAGTACACAGTAACTGTCTTCTTTAGCTGCTAAACCTGTAATGTAACTCATTCCAAGTATATGTGTATTATTTCATTCACTTCTTTCAGTACTTGTATCGTTATTGGCAAAGTATGAGTCACTGCTCTTTGAATTATTTGTCAGGTATAAATTGCTATTTTCCTGTGCTATTTACGTAGTACAGATATGATTTTCTAGATTCCTGTTTCCATACCCAGTTAATGGCAATTAGGAACCGATCTATTGCATTCTTGCACTTAACAATTACTGTCTCTTTTGTTGAATACAATTTGAATTGTCAGAAAGTAAGGTACTGGATAATGTTCAGGTTTTCACTCTCTATTTTCTTTCTTTTGTTTATATATATAGAACAGAGAAGTTATTCATTACCAGTATTGATTTCAGTAATACCCCAGATTCTGAATCACAGCCTAAAAGTAATACTTACAGTAATCATAATCAAACTCTCAGGAATACAAGGTAATATCTAATCTTCCAGATTTTATGGAAACTGAAAATACTTACCTGTGTCTCATCGTCCTCTATCCTATGCGCTTCTACAACATGTAGAAAATGATTTAATGCTTGATATCCTCTCAGCCACGAGACCAGTCGTCCGAACTGAGTCTCTCCCCCAAGCTCTCTTGCCGGCCACAGCCTCAGCAATATGAAGCACAAATGTGCCTGTGCTATCTAGTCCTCACCAGACGTAGCACCCTTCTCTTCTGCTCCAGTGCCCTTTCTTTTCTTCCCGTTTGTTCCTCTTACAACCCGGGTCTTTTCCTCTTTCCCCTTTTCTATGGGAAAGAGAAAACAGTTAGGGTTTCCCTCTAGTATGTTGGCAACTGTTTTTCTTTTATCTTTAAGCAAAAAGAGAAAATAACCTTTCACATAAAGTTACTGTGTACACATATATTATGCAATTCATATTATTCAATTTTTGAACAAATAATATTTCCATCATTTTCAAGAAAATAATAATCTCTGTTTTATATTCACCTATAAGGGTAAATAAGTAATTTATTTACGTTAAATGTTTGGTCATTACATCAATAATAAACAAAATTAGTTAACATAGATATTCAAATAATTTATTAATTCTATAGATAAAATATTTTTGAAAAAATATAAGATTAAATATTTCTAACATTTTTTTTATTTCTAATTATTTTACAAAATATTATTTTTTTATTATAGTCAATATTATCTTTTATTTAAAAGATATTATTTTTCAAAAAAACAGAAACATAATATTTTTCTATAAAAAAGTACTAACAAATATTCTCCTCCTTCATTACATGAAATATAAAATCACATTTTACCCATTATTTCAAATACAAGCATAAATATTCTCCTCCTTCAGCTTCACATCTATTTCGAAAGATTTAAAATCGATAACTAAAAGATGAAGTCAATAACTTTGAAGAAAATATAACATCTTGAATGGAGTTCTATTACACTCTTTAGATAGATATGGTTTGTATTTCCAATAAACAAAATGCTTAAAACACGTAAGGTTCAAACAATAAGACACAACAGGGTCGTAATACGTAAGATTCAAACAATAAGACACATTCTTATAGAAAGTTATCTAATTTATATTTCAAAGAAATATTTTAAAGTTCTCTAAAATAATAATTTTTAAGTAATGAGGATGATTGCAAATCAATTGTATAAACAAACATAAGTCTGTATAGCGTGATGTATAATGTAAAATTCAAGGTTTGATAAGTGATATGTTATTATAAATTTTAAACGTTTTATAATTATTTTGATTTTTTAAAATTACATTATATTAAAATGTTTACGAGAAATAAATATAATTTTTTGGTGTAAGTGTTATTTATTAAATAATATTGGTAGTTGTGATATTTTAAAATAAAATTTTTGAATTTTAATTTTATTTAAATAATTATTAGGTGGATGGTAGGGATTTAAATATGTTTTTATTGTGATTTTTTGGATTTTTAAAAAAATTTGAAGTGATCTCTTTATTTATGTTATTTAAACTAATTTTTGACTATATATGAATTCAACACCCTGAAAAAAACCTCTGAGACACTTAGATTGTGCAAGATTAACCATAATACTTGTAATTTCAATAAAACCTATGACAAAAGCTTCCAAAAACTCACACTAAAAACAAGTCCCTTAAATAGTGATATGTATTTTGATATTTAGCCTCGATCCATATATCCAATAAATAATTCAAATATTTGAAAATTTTCAAAAACAAATCTAATTAACTAATAATAAAATATGAAAAAAACATATGACTGGGTTTCAATAACGAAAGTGAAATAGCTGGAATGCTCTTTCACGAACATCTGTAGAAGCCTCTTACTATGCTCTGTTAAACAATTTCTTACAAATTCAGTGTCAGATAGCATTGATTGTTGTGTCTGTGAAGAAACCACGAAAAACTTGACATTCTACGAGCAGCAGTATTCACGGTATCGTTGTAAGAGTAAATGATTTTGTTTAGAAAGTCCGGGCAGGTCTCGTTATCTGAAAACATTGCAACTGCTGCAATGGAGAGTATGAGCTCCACTCCTATATGTCATTAGATTTTGGATCTATGTTAAAACTGCAGCAACAAAATATTCATTCAGTCAAGTCATGTCATTGGAAAATTAATTATATAACATCAGCCTAACACAAAGGATCCATTCAGCTAATGCTACCATGCCATTGATAAAATTTCTTACACCGAACCTTTTGATATTGTTTACAGTCTGTCGAATCACCGATTCATATGACTCCCTGGCTTTTACTGTTACAACGATACAGTCGTTACGGCAGCTCTTAGAATGTCCAGCTTTTCCATGGTTTCTTCACAGACACATCTGATTCCTTCAATGCTCTCTGACACGGAATTTGTAAGAAAGCATTCAACAGAGAATGGATCTGCTGTGCTGCCTTTAATGAAGAGCATGCACTAGTAGTTGGAGAATTCGAAGTGCATAAAAAGATTTAGAAATGCCAATAGAGTAAAATTCCGGCCTCGGATCATTCCGAAATTTTAGTGTCGCGTTTTCCGTTTCCGTTCTTTCTTGACTTTTTAGGTGTGTGTAGAGAATTCAACCTGAATCATTCCAAAAGTTTAGACTAACTTTTTCCGTTTCCATTTTTTCTTTGAAGTTTCGTTAGTCTTCGGGTCAATTATTTCTCTTGCAGTACGACTGCGTATGAATTTATAGAAAAGTGAATTGGGAAAATTTTGGCCTAATGTTAGATTCATTTCAACAATCAAGAAGTTTCTAGAATGAATTAAAGAGTTTGAAACTTGGAAAATAACTAAACTCACTGTTTGTTTTCCCTCTTTCCTTGCTTTACGTTATTGAGATTATAATAATGATTTTCCAGTGACATGGGAAATTTCGCGGAATGTTCAATTTAATGGAGAGATTAAATGTCAATGTTTTCACGGTTTGTAATAATTTAGTTTAGGAATTCTAGAATGTGTAAATGTTCTGAAACGTTAATTGATAAAATAAAAAATCCAAGTTAATTGATCCACTAAAAGAATTTCTTTTGAAAATATAGCATAATTGGTTAATTGAGTGGAACATGTAATAGCGAGAACCGGCCCAAGATTAGATGTTGAAAAGCTTTATAATAGTTAAGCTATATGGGCAGATAACTGGCATTGAAAAGCACATTTCTCTGGTGAGATGTCTCTGAAATTCGATCCATAGTTTCTTTGTTGATTGAGGAGCTCTGCCCAATGGATTTTAAGCGTTTCTAAAACTTGGAAATTTGTTAGAACTATGTGGATCATTGAAGACCATCACCAGAATTTCACAAGATTTTGTGTTCTGATCTGTTGAAGTGCCTCAATACCTTTATCACTTAACTCGTAGAAATGAAAATAAAATCAAAAGTTGTAACAGTAATTGATTTATATGTGGAAAATGTCGAAATTTAACATGAATAATCAATTAGTCTGTTTTTTGAATCAAATGTTCAACTGTTTTTGGGTTGTAAAGATGATATATATTGAAAACATATCCTCAGTTGTCAAGCTATTATGAAGAACTAGTCTGCCAAGACCTTGAATAGAGAAGAGCATGGTATATATTGAAAACATATCCTCAGTTGTCAAGTTATTATGAAGAACTACTCTGTAAGACACGGCACCATTAGGGAAGCGAGACAAATGCAGATACTTACATTTTGTTTTTGATATTATAATACTTTTCGCAGATCGCCCACGCCACGGCTCAGCACCATTGAAAGAAAGAGGAGATATATGCAACATATTTAAGTATCAATTGGACATGGAATCTGTAGCTTTTATTATAATTGTGCCATGGCCTCATATTTAAACAAAATAAAAATAAATCTGTTTTAAATACAAAATAAATGCTATATAATAGTTAATCTCTTTTGAATATTTGCCTAATTTAAATGTAGTTAAATTACAGTGTGAGGTATTATTAAGTGTAATTTTTAGCTTATGAAGAAATATTATAATAAGTTTGCTCTGTGTAATTAAATAAATTTATTTAATAATATTAGTCAACATCAAGGTTATGGATGTTTTCAAAGGAATTTTTTTTGTTATTACGCAATAAAAAAATTGGTGCTAAAAATATTATTATTTTATTTATATTCATTAATTTAGAAATTTTTAATTGGGAATGAAACATTTTAATATTAACTATTGCCAATTTAAATTTATATAACTTAATTTTATTATTATGTAAATAATTTTAATATTATAATATTTTAATAATTTATTATAATAATAATTTAAATAATAAAAAAAATCTTATTATTATTATTATTAATAAATGAGAATAATTATTATTATCATTAAATAAAAAAGTACTATAATTATTTCTTTTTTAGTTCATACTTTTTATTAAATTTTAAGAAAATTAATTCTCAAATAATTTTTAAGTTTTAATATTTTTACATATTTGAAAAGTTTTAATATTTTTCAATTCTTATTAATTTCATTTAATTAACATCAGCCCACTGGAAATTAAAGTGGCAAAATTTTGTGTTGACTTATTTCATTAAGATAAAAGTAAGATGTTATAAATATTCAATAAATGTTTTTGGATTTCGATGACATGTCCCTTGCCTAAGAGGGAAACAAATCTTGATGAATTGAATTTTTACATTTCCTTTGCGTCACATTATTTATCTCATTTGTGTAATTAACAAAGAAAGAAAGGAAGAAAGAAAATTCTTTTAACATCCACGACACTAAATATAGCCTATGAGACATATTGCTTCTTCAATCGCTTGATGTATTCGGCCCTTTTCTGTAAAGCCTCACATAAGTGCCGATGTATTCGACCCTTCTTCTGTGAAGCCTCACAATAAATCCATAACAAAGTATTTTATCTCTTTGCTATTTATGAGACACGAGTTCAATCAAATTCCCCATTTACTAAACCATTTGTTATTTTGCTGCATCCAAGTCTTTTTTATGTTGCACAATATGTCATTAAAGACAACCTTAGGCCATCTACTCTCTTTTATTTGCTCAATTTTTTAAAATACCTTATGAATCAAACAATAGAAATCAGTTCAATAGGAGTAGCCCCTATTTCACTTAACAAGATAGCATAAGCAACTGCACTTTTAATCTTGAATTTGTTTGTAATCGAACGGTTTTGAATTTTCTCAATTTTTTTCCACTACATGTTAGATGTACTGCTGGCCCATATTTCACAACCATAGAGAATCACCGAAATCACTAGAAACCCAAAAAGAGTTTCAGTGGTTTTCCAATCCCATAACTCTGTCTTTCTACACCTATTTTGAAAAGCATAAAATGCTTTCCAACCCTCCAAAGTTCTTTTCTTTCTACAACCATCCCAGCTTAGATTTTTCTTGAAGTCAATTCCAAGGTATTTGTAATCTGCAACTTCTTCCGGAATGTTGCATTCAAAGTAGAACTTATGCTGGTTGTGTTTTCTTTTTCTAGAGAAAACCACTACTTTCGTTTTGCTTATATTGAATTGAATCCCCACACTTCTACAAAAATGTTTAAGGGATTGTAAGTGCTCTTGCAAACCAAGAGTCGATTTAGCAATCATAATAAGGTCATCTACATACAAAAGAAGCCTTATTACAAACTTTCGCAAATAGATACCATCACCCCCTTGCGAATTTAACCACTCAAGCTTCTCGAGATCTAAACAAAAAAGGGTAGGAGACAATGGCAAACCTTGCTTGACCTCGATATCGCTTCTAAAACTTTTAGAAATGCCTGCTAAAGTTCTAATTTTGATTTTCACCTCTTCATATAGCCTATGCACAACTGCTCCCAAATAAATGAATGCATTCTTACAAAGTAGATGGGATGGAGGATGACTTGCGAAGAAATTTTAGAACAGAGTAGATGGGATGGGTGACAACTTCCAAAGAAATTGTTATTACAATTATAATAAATGTGAAGTACACGTGAATTATTTCTCATGTTGTCACAAGTTATAAAGACAGGGAAATAACATTTTTAATTTGAAAACCAATAGAATGAGAGATAAATATTAATAATATAACCTCTATAAAATATAAAATTAATGTTTAAAGTTATACTTTATTATAATCAGAAAATTTTTAGTTGTTTGACTGAATTAATCAATGGTCAACCCATGGTCAACCCAATACCAAATGCGTTATCCCTTTAATCAAGGAAAATAAATTTAAATTGAAATTAAAATAATAAAAATAAAAGTTTTAAGTTATTGTTATTTTTTAGCAATTAAGGTAAATTTGACTTTTTGAATTTACAGGTGGTTTTTTATACTATGGTATTGATGTGATATATAACTTGTTTAAAAGGGATAATTAAACCAATCTAGATCATCTTAACTCCATATGTACCAAGTGCGAAGAGGGATCAAATCTCTTGGGATGCAAACCATTTTTAGACTTAAAAGGGATTTGATTCCTCTTAGTATATCCTAAGTTAAGATGGATCAAGGTTGGTTTAATTATATTAAGAGTCACTCTACAATGACAATAAAAATTTAAACATTTTGTGAGTCACTCTACAATTGAATATGAGGTTGATGTTGTAGTGCTCAATATAGAAGAAATGTTGTAATATTCATGATTGTAAACATTTAAATGTCAAGTCAATATCGGAGAGATATTGTATTGTTTATAAAATGAATTAAAATAAACATAATATTTTTTTTGTAAGCTTAGTAGGACCTTTCATTAATTCATTTGCAAAAAGGAGGTTATATCCATGAAGATGTTATGTGGCCTCAACTTACCCAGTGGGAAACTAGGTCTGTTGTCCATTGGAATGCATTATAAGCCATACAAAACCTAAGGATATTAAGTATGTCACAAAGAGCCTTATATGATTGAATGTATATAAACCAGTTCACCCTCAACATGCTAACATAAGTACTACTAACCAACATATACATCTTCAAAATAAACAAAAACGAAACTACTTGCTACTATTTATTAGAGGACTCCACTGGAGCTGGGTCCTTGGCGTTGGAACCTGGTAATTCTAATTAAGGTAAGGAATGTGTTTCCCAATACAACCAAGATGAACATTCTTCTGTTGAATTTGAAATTGGACAAGTTGGAATTCTTTCTGAATTTCCTAGAACTCGGGGTCAGATTTAATAGAATTTGTAGAGTTCATAATAGCTCGAGCTACTATACTTTTCATC
Organism: Pinus taeda; assembly: GCA_000404065.3. Lineage (NCBI taxonomy): Eukaryota > Viridiplantae > Streptophyta > Pinopsida > Pinales > Pinaceae > Pinus > Pinus taeda. Next base: position 10,261 of record APFE031757677.1, read on the forward strand.
AGCCAATAATGATACACTATCTATTTATACTGAGTGAGCCTACCTTGGGTATGGCCTAGGTCAAGAACTAGTAGCCACCAATCCTCTAGTTGCACTTCATTCTCAGCCCAGTGGGTGACGTCTCCCTCCCAAGCTACAATCAACTACCTCACCTGCGCTACAGTACCTATAGTATATACTTGAGCCATTGCATTGATATGTTGGGCACCTGTTTTTCAACCACTATGCCTCTTTGATTGCGATGAGGAGGATCCTTTCCCACCTCGGTGCCCAACCTTTGGACTACACACGGAGATGGCTAAGCCATATCTGTCAACCACTACTTCACTACAGTATACTTTTCCATCCAAACCAACTAAACCATTGATGGAAGAAAGACCAGTGGCGTGCAGGCTGAATGGGATCCCAAGTTAATTAGACCTGGAACGTATACGTATGACAAGAGCAAGAAGCAAATGACATTAGGCCTGAGCCTTACAAGAATATAACAAATGGAGAGGGCCAACCACCAACGTCATTTATTTCCAATCACCAAAACCTCATGCTCAAACATCTCTCATGACAAAACTAATCCAGAGAAATTTTAAATAAAGTTATATTAAAAATACCAAAAATACTTATTTTAAGAATAAAATTGAAAGAATAATGCACATCTATTTGAAAGGGAAAAAATAAAAAATAAATAAATTTAAATAATTTTAAATTTATATTAGTTTTAAATAGACAAGATATTTATCTATATAATTAATTTGAATATGAGTTTTATGTAATTAGAATCTTATATTGAAAATTCTGTACTTTGAATTTTTGGAAAAAAGAGATATTGAAAACATATGGATGATATTTTCATTAAAACCATTAAATTTGAAAAAAATTATGATAGTAATAAAAATTAAGTTCATAGAAGATATTTTTTTAACATATAAAAACTTGTTGGTGAATAACTTCGTATACATATAAACCTACATAAAAATATGTATAATGTATAGTGCTTTGTTGTAAGTAAAAGCCTTATATTACAAAAATACAAAAAACACACTCATATGAGCTCTCGGGCTTTGTGAAATCTAGCCATGGACATGAGCTATAGTTTATGATCCATAGAAAAATATGTAAGGTGGAGAACTCTACTCAGATAGGAGAAACGAGACGCCTTTCTGCCTAATACAAAACATTGTTGTATATGGAATCAATAACGAGATACAAAGAAAGTAGGGGCAAAATGCATATAGAGACAAATGCATAGGAGCAACATAGCCATGATAAGAACTACTTTGGAAATCGAGCGAAACTAATTAGCATCCCGGAAGGTCTTCGTCGACCATGGGATAGGACTTGTAGTATTCAACATCATCGTGAAGTGGATGCACCATTCTAGGAAGATGGATGGAAGGCGCTAGGTGTGCTGAGAGTTGTGGGAGATATGAGACCCCTTGACCCTAAAGTGTCTTTTTCGGCTATAGGAGGGACCAGTTCCATCATGAGAAGCCATAGAAACACTTAGGGTCTTGTGATGCTTCAGTGAGGGGTTGTGACGCTTGTCGAGTAGCATGTCTGTCTATTCTGGAGAGAGTGAGGGGTAGATTGCAATTTTGTCCATTGAGGGTGAGACTGATCCTTGAAGCTACATGCCCAAAAGCTCCCCTATACACTAATAGGTTGCCTTGGCATGGTGTAGGCGTAATTCCATTTCCAGGACATTGCCTTCCAACAAGATGTTCATGTTCTCCTAGTCTTTCAAATGATGACCAAGGATGTTTCTGAAGGCCTAAAGATGGTCAAGGTCACCTTGAAATCTTGCACCTCTACGTCATCTACCATTCAGTGGAATCAATGTTGGATGTTGCAATCAAAATGGCCATCTCCTTTCCAAGCCAACGTCAAAAGGGAGCTCTTCCTCTTCCACAACCTCATCTGTGTGGCAACCCTACTCTCACACCATGATTTATTTGGAATGATTCTTCCAACTCCTCACTTGATTTCTTGTGGTAGAGCTTGGCACCCAACTCTTTGTCTAAATTTCAAACTCCCTCTTGCTCTTAACCATAACAACTAACTGTCGTGATGGAGAATTGCCTCTCCATTTAAGGCAAATGTCCTCTCACCAAGAAACAAGATTAGCATACCATCTTGTCAATTGCCATAACTGACAAAAAAGGCCAGGGTTTCCGCCACCTCCATTTCCTAGTCTCAAAGTGCTTTGAAAGGCGAGCCCAAAGTGTCCCCGAAAACCATCTTTGTGTGAGCTTGGATGAGGATTCAAGAAGTTAGTTAAGGCTAGTGATATATTGTTAGTGTTATTTTAACGTTTTTAAAAATAATGATGGTTATACACAAATGTTTATAGAATTTAATTATTAGAAAAAATATTTTATACATCTAATTTGGTCAATTTTATACATAGTCATAGCGTTTTTCTAAAATAAAATATTATAATACTTGATTTTTCACTATTATTAAATGTAATAAGAAAAATACATAGTTTTAATAAAAAAAATCATTTATAATATATTTGTCCCCTTGGGGTAGCTCAAGTGGCGATGGCCGTGGAATGAAGTTTCACGAAACTGCAAATCTTGGGTTTGAATTTTGTACTACCCTCACCCCATTACTGGGTGAATAATGGAATGAGAGAGTCCTCCCATGCTTAATAAAAAAAAATACTATAATATATTTAATACTAAGTTTTAAGTGCATATTTTAAAGTTTTATATTTAAAATAAATGTAAAATTAAAAAAATTAAACATCAATCATAATCATCATCAATGGAAAAAATTATTTTAGATTTCTATAAATTTATTAATAAATTATTTTTTTTAATTTATATAATAGAATTTATTTATAATTTCTTATTTATGAAATTGTTTTTCGGATGAATTAGATCAATAGGTTTTTGTTGACCTTTAATGTGGTTCATCCTCAAGACCATATTAGATGGTTCAAAATGTCAACCAAAATTTAATGATGTGATTAATCAGAAAGACAATCTCATAATCAATATGGATTAGAAAAGTATAAAATCAAACAATGTGAAATTTTATTATAAATAATAATGATATGAACATAAATCATATTAGCAAATAAAATTCAATAATCATTGTTTTTTAATATTCATTATCTCATATCCCTTTTGGTTCTTGATCTACCATATACCAAAACTGATCAAATTTCTTAAAATACAAACCTCTTTTTGAATGCAAAAGTAAAATTATTATAGTTTTGTATGTTTATTAATTATATATTATGAAATATCAAGAGATGAATAAAACAATATTAAATTCATTTAAATTTAAAAATTATTTATAATTTTATCATAAAACAAAATAAACTCTTGAATTGATTTCAATTAATATCTTTATTTTATTTTTAATTAATTTTTTTAATAATTCTTATGTTTTATTTATTTATTAAATTAAAATATAAATATTTATATTCATTTACAAAAATCTCTTCTCTATTAAAATTATATCTAAATATTTACACTTAAATTATTTAAGGCCATCTCTTCTATGTAAAACTTGTACCTAAATAAAAATTTAAAATTCAAAAAAATAAAAATTATTACAAACCGTGAAGACATTGACATTTAATCTCTCGACTGAATTGAACTTTCCGCTAAATTTTCCACGTCACGGAAAATGATTGTACTCTCAAAAACATAAAATAAGGAAAGCAGAAAAGAAACGTTGAGTTCAACTATTTTCTAAGTTTCAAAACTTTTAATTTATTTCATTCTAGAAACAAATCTTAATTGTTACAACGTAAAAAAGGAGACATTTAATCTCTCCTTAAAAGAATGTATTCTTCTTTACCATTTAGCAATCATGAAAAGAATGTATTCTTCTTTACCCATTAAACAATTACCTATTAAATAAACAATTATTGGGTAATTATTAAAAAAATGTATGGTAAAAAAGATGGTATCCAATGTTAGAATTTGGATTCTTCTGCGTCCATCAAATAATTTTTTTTTGTTGGATTTTTATATTTTTTATTAGTCAATATTGTAGGTTTAAAATTTTGTTTTTCCAAAATAATATTTTGATAATAAATAAACACTTCACCAATAAAATTTTGGATAAAAGAATACTTTTAATAATAAATAATTATATGAAAATTTTTCACATACTTTATCAATAAAAAAGGCTCATAAACACATAAATAACTTATTAAACTCCAAATCTTGTTATTCCTTTATAATTAATAATTATAATATATGTTAATTTTTAAAATATATATTTTATACCAAAATTTCGGAATAATCAAATTAAGATTACAATTAATTATTAAAGATTAAAAGTACATGATTGTAAGTCTTGTTCAAAAATTTATACACAATTTTTAGTAGCTAAAACCATTGAATGGGGCCTATTGTAGCATTTTTATTTTATAACTTAAAATCAATTAGTCAAAAACTGAAAACTTTTTTCAAAAATTGAAAATGTTTTTCAAAAAATGTTAAGCTATACTGTATAAAAAAAGTTCGGGAATATCTTGATAATATGTCCATATCAAAGAAAATGTTAGAATAGATGCCCTAAATAATGGAGGCTCTTGTAGTATTTTTTGGTTTTGATAAGTTAGAATCAATTAGTCAAAAAATGAAAACATTTTTCAAAAAATGTTAAGCTAAGATATGGACAAAAAAAATATTGAATAAAAAATGTTAGGAAATATCTTGATAATATGTCCATATCAAAGAAAATGTTAGAATAGATACCCTAAAAAATGGGGGCAAAAATAAAATGTTAGGTTAGAGAAAAAAGCAAAAAGCGATAAACTCTGAAAGTGTGTAAGTCTGAATGCCACTACTTTTACTTTATTATGCAAAATAATGGTTGTGTGTATCTTGTCATAAATGCCACAACCGATGACACTCAAATAGTATAATCTTGACTAGTTCATGCTTTAAGTTTCATGTTTACAGTTAGAGAATAAAAATCTAGCCAAACTGTTTAATCTTAGCAGATCAATAGTTAGGTAGAAAATAATAAGGAGCTTATCAATTTAATCTGAGCCCTTGGACGTTATAAGGTTAGAATTAGATAGTTTCTTTTTCAAAAGAAAAAGGAAAGAAAAGTGTTTGCTAGCCTAAATGCACCCAATTAAGTGAAAAGAAAATGTTAGGCTAAGTAAATGGGTAGGTAAGAAAAA
>APFE031757682.1:0-28496 GCA_000404065.3 Pinus taeda
TCAAACTAACTATTAGCAACAAGCCAGTTTGGCACCCTGTTGTACTAGAAGATTGTTGAATAATAAAATCCTCCCTTGCTGCACCAGTTTTCCCACATTGGGTTTTTCTGGGGACATTAGTCCAAAATAAATGTGTCAATGTGTGCATATGTTTGTTTCTGTATTACGGTGTGATATCTGCAACAATATTTATTTTAATGTTTGTTGAAGCAATTTCATGAATAACTTATGATGAAATAAGAAGGAAAAGTAATTCAGTGGTTGCAGTGATAGAATTTTCACAATGAGGCCAATACATAAACTTGCAACAAATATTTACAAAACAAAAGCAGACTGCAAAACTACAAAACAATAGAGAGAAACCCTTTATCCATTAGATTACTGAAGCTAACTGCAGGTAGCTTCCAAACCCTAGATCAAAACCATGGACGCTCCCAGCAAGGCAGACTGCGAGTGACGTAAACTTCCTGGTCGCTCCCTTAGCCACTGTGTGTAAGCGACCGTGTCTGACCCAGACGCTCCCTAGAAGACTATATGTGTGCATCTGGGGACAAACACGCACAAAACTACTCCAAACCTCCAATCGTTCCCTTCTGGCTACTGTGCGAGTGACTGGGACTGCCCAGCCGCACCCTTGACCTCACTGTGCAAGAAACTGGGGACCAACACTGTCTGATGTGCTTTAGAATCCCTAGACGCTCCCTTTAGGCTTCTGTGTGAGCGGCTGAGACATTCCAGTCGCACCCTTGACCACTCTTTGCGTGCGTCTGGGGCTAAGAATGCTTAGTTACAAGCCAGCAACTAAGAAACATAAACCTTATATTCGTGCGAGCTTCAACCTTGTAGTTTCGGACCCTTGAGCGAACTTCCTCTATCAGACCTATGCGAACCAAGATAGTAGAAGATGGCTTGATCAATGTGTCCGAATGAGCTTGAGGTCTCTTTTATTTATAGACTTCCATGAGGGTCCACTTGATGTTGAGGCCGACTTGTCCAATTGTACATGTGTTTAGGGCCGACCTATTTAAATATACATGAGTGGATAAAATAAATTTAAAACAAACTTCTGCTTGTCTAAATAGGGTGATATTTAGGTCGATTTTGGTGCCCTCAAAAAGAGGAATCTATTGCAATTATTATCTTCATCATATGAGCTGTCCAAATTGGAATTTGACCGTAGTTGCATAATTTTAACACTCCCTCTCAAGTAGGGATAATTCTACCTGTCAATGCAATGGCGTCATGCTAAAACCTTCTCTTCTCAACTCTATCTGTTGAAACATTACCAAATCTAAAAGAAGAAGAATCAGGGAGCATTAACTTCCACCCATACCAAGCAATAGCATAACTAATCATACAAGGGAGTACATCTTCGACCTTGGAATCTCATCAGGGAACTCATTCTCAACCCGGAATCTCAAAAGCGAAGCAAGTATCAAACCAATCCTATTGCCTATCGATCTTCCCATCAATGACCCTCAATAGTCATGTGGTAGAACGTCTGCATCATAATCGACTTGGGTTGTACACCCCAAGTACACTCTCAACCCGTTGGCTAAACAGGGAGCAGTGTTCCCAACAAGCCTTGCTTGAGGGTATGATGCCAACTGGGGTATACTCTACATAGACCAGATAGGGGAGCAACATCTCCGACCTTATGAAGATACGGGAGAAACATATCCAACCCTATGGGTAACAGATAGGGGAGTACCCTATTGTCTAGATATCCCTCAACCCCAGGAGCCCTCTATTTATATTCCTCACCTTGGGAGATCAAACAAGGTGTGAAGAGTTGGGTCAGTGTCTTCGATCAGCACCGCCCCTTATCCAAAGTGGCCACATCCATCGGTCCAAGCTGCTCTCTGAAGACCAAGAACTTTCCTTTCGGTAAAGCCTTCGTGAGAATATATGCAATCTGCTCATTCGTTGATATGTAATGGGGTCTAACAACTCCTCTTTGCAACATGTATCGAATAAAGTGATATTGAATATCTATGTGCTTGGAATTGTCATGAAACACGAGATTCTCTACCAAATGGATCCCACTCTTGTTGTCACAATGTATCACTATAGTATCTAGGACCTGCTCAAATAACTCTCCAAAGAGCTTCCTTAACCAGACTACTTTGCAGATAGCCATGCTAGCGGCAATGTATTCTGCTTCGATGGTGCTCAATGCTACAGACTTTTGTTTCCTTCTCATCCAGGATATCATGGCAGATCCAAGACTAAAACAACATCCATAAGTACTCTTCTTGTCGATAACATTTCCTTCCCAATCAACATCGGTTTATCCATGAAGTCGAACATCTCCGACAGAATAACGTAGACCAAGTGTGATCGACCCATGCCAATATCTCAATATGTGTTTGGTAGTGATCCAATGTCATGGAGGGGCTCGGTCATGAATTGACTCAATATGTTTACTACATAGCATATGTCTGGACGAGTGTTCACAAGGAACATTAGAGCCCCAATCAATTGTCTATACTCGGATGGATTTTCCAAATTGAGTCCTGCAACTTCTACACATAACTTCTTGAAGTTCATTTCCATCGGTGTAGCCATGGATTTACATTCAGTCATTCCAAATCTTTCCAGCAGCTTCACAACATATTTTCCTTGTGAAAGGAAAATATCTCAAGACTTAGAAAGTAATGCATGAGACCAAGGTCCTTCATCTCAAATTCAGAGGCTAGCTCCCTCTTACAATCGATCATCATAGGCTCACTACCTGTTAAGAATAGATCGTCAACATATAAATCCAAAATCAATGGAACACCTTGGACTACCTTGAAGTAGAGATTGGGATCGACATTGCTTCTTGTGAATCCCAACTTCATTAAATAATTGTCAATGTGTGCATAGCAAGCTCGGGGAGCTTGTTCAAACTATACAATGCCTTCTTCAACCTACAAACATGCGTTCTTCGGTCTTCCACTTCAAATCCCTGTGGTTGTTCAACATATACTTCTTCCTGTAACATGCCATGAAGGAATGTGGTGTTTACGTCCATCTAATGAAGAGTCCATCCTTGGCTAGCAACAAAGGAAAATATCAAACAGATTTTTGTATATCGAGCCACAAGAGCAAATATGTCATCATAATCTTCTCCCTCTTTTTGTGAGAAACTTCGAGCCACAAACCTTGCCTTATATTTTCAATGCTATCATCAACTCCATGCTCTATTTTGAACAACCATTTTGACGTCACCATAGATTTTCCCTTTGGTCTTGGCACAACATCCCATACATCATTTTTCACAATCGATTCATATTCCTTGGCCATAGCATCCTTCCAAACTTGAGCTTTTATAGCTTCTTCGAATGAGGAAGGTCTGACTTGAATCATAGTGCTCATGGCTACAACATATCTCTCATACCTACATGGTTTCTTCCCTTCTCTAAATGATCTACGAATGCGAACATTTCTTTCAACATTCTGTAGAGTATCGCAGAGCCAAAGTGGTCTCTTCCTAGTAGGAGGATCACTTGGTGGAGGATCTAAAGGATCCATAGTCTCCACGGGATCATCAACAATATCAGTCTCACACTCAGGCACGGAAGGACCATCTAGAATATCCCAGTCATCATTCTCCTTCTTGGCAGGAGGAGGCGGAGGAAGGTCTCTTGCTTTTCCAAGAGCTACATCTTCATCGAATGTTACATCCCTGCTAATTTTGACCTTCCTTTGACGAGGAATATATATTCTATATGCTTTAGAATTTTCACAATAACCCACAAACTTACCTTTTCTTCCTGTAGCTTCCAACTTGTTCCTTTTGTCCTTTGGCACATGAAAATATAAGGGGCATCCAAATACATGAAGGTGGCTAATATCGGGCTTAACACCTGTGAATATTTCTTCGGGGGTCTTATTTTCTAATGCTTGATGAGGCACCCTATTTTGAACATATACAGTAGCATGTGTAGCTTCTCCCTAAAGGAACTTTTGCACCTTTTGATCATGGACGGGCAACTTCTAATATAGACCTGTTCTTCCTTTCCGCTAAACCATTTTGTTCGGGAGTATATGGCACAATTGTTTCCTTCTTGATCCCTTCTTTCTTGCAAAATTCTATGAACTCGTTTGATATGTATTCCCCTCCATTTTTGGACCTGAATACTTTGATTCTCTTCCTTGTTTGATTTTCAATCAAGGTTTTGAATTCCTTGCACATTTCAAAGGCTTCATCCTTATGCTTTAAGTAGTATATCCATGTATTTCTGGAGAAGTCGTCAATGAAGGTGATGTAGTAGATATGACCACCAATAGAATGCACAACCATCATACCACATATATCGGAATGAATGAGATGGAGGATTTCATTTGTCTTGTTCTCACTAGAGGGGAATGGTCCCCTTGTTTTCCTTCCACTTGCACAACCTGGACAAACTCCATCATGATGGGCTTGAACATCAGGAATACATGAGATCAATTTCTTCAATTTTAGAAGAGCATCATAGTATAGATGAGCTAGTCTACGATGCCACAACTCTCTCAGATGATTGGTATTATGAACCAATGCTAGAAGTGGCCTTCTAGTGACTCTATAGAGTCCTTCAAATCTTGATCCTAATGTGAATGCATCTCTCATAGGTGAACCAACAAACCAAGTCAGAACTTTTCCTTTGATGAAGGCAACCCTCATCCCTTTATCTTCCAATGCGGATATAGATACCAAATTCTGCATTAATCCCGACACATACATAACATCATGTAATAGAACTGATTCCCTAGAATTCAACTAAAATTTGACGGACCCAAAACCTTTCACGGGATGAGTGGAGTTGTCTCCAAGAATGATCTTCAGTTTAGTCTCTTTCTCTACTCGATTAGAGAGGACTTCCTTTTATCTAGAGAAGTGATGAGTGACCTCACTATCAACCAACCAACTATCCCATGAATTCGGCGGAGAAGAACTAGTAAGGGCAGAAATAAGAATGTATTCAAATTTATTTACAACATTACTTTCATACCTGGGAACTCTTGACTTCTTTTGAGGAGAATGATCTTCTTCACGGTCGCTTGAGGAATCTTTTCTTCTTCTTTCATATCTTCTATCGCGGTTATTTCTTTGATCGTTTTTTATTCTTTTATTATTCTTGTTGCTTCTTGTGTTGTAACGTTGCCTTTTTCTCTTCTTGGGATAGTCACGAGCATAATGACCTTTCTTGTGACAATTATAACATTCAATATGAGATAAAGATTTGTCATTCCTTCCTTTTGCATTTTGAGAAGGAGACTTCCTTGATGGACCTCCTTTTCCCTTCTTCTTTTTGTCATCAGTGATATATGTAGTGGGCTCTCCCTCTTCATGCTTTTGAATCCTCCTTCTTGGTTATCATCCTTGATTCTTCTTGAGTAAGCTTCCCAACACTTTCATCAAATGATGAGAGGACATTGTTGTTGTTTATTGTAGTAATGAAGGTTTCCCAAATAAGAGGGAGACCTCTAAGAGTCACAACTACTAGTTCCCTATCAGGCACATTTTCTCCAACTCTTTGCAATTGATCTCTAAGGCAAGATATCCTCATAATGTAGGATTGAACAACTTATCCTTTGTTCATCTTGGTTTCTTTGAGTTGATCTTTCAAGGTGATGATCTCATTCACATTGTTGATTTCATACATGTCGGCTATCTTGTAATACATATTTTTAGACTTCCTTAAATTCCCAACATATGCAAGTAAATGATCTCATAAACCATCAAATATAATTTGTTTTTCTTTGGACTCACCTTTCTTGTACTTGTTTTTTAGGGAAGCAGAAGCATTTTCTGGAGGCTCGAGCATCCTTCCTTGAATGTATTCCAGCACATCATCATTCTTAGCTATGATCTCCAACCTGACTTTCCATGCAGAAAAGTTTGATGCGTCACCCAAATTCCATGAGGGTCCACCTAATGTTGAGTCTGACCTATCCAATTGTATAGATAATAATTGCAATAGATTCTTATTTTCGAGAGGACCAAAGTCGATTTTGGTCCTCTCGAAAATAAGAATCTATTGCAATTATTATCTTCATCATATGAGTTATCCAAAGTTGAATTTGATCGCAGTTGCATAATTTTAACACTTGGTTGTTGCTCTGCTACTCGCACTCCCTTCTGAAATGTGCAGATCTGTTAGCTGCTATTGCCAATATGCCTGGAAAAATCGAACTTCTGAGACTCGAAGTTCCCTCAGAGAAATTTTCCCTCAACTGTGTGTGCTTTTCTCTTCCACCCAACACTCGTTCTGCAATGCCGAACTGCTGCAAAAACCCTTTGCATCCAACCAAGGAATCTTCTCAGCGAAAATCTTAGCTGCTGCTGCTCCCTCTGATTGCTAGAATCACTAACCTGCGCAACTCGACTTTTCTGCAACCCTGCAACTGAAAATCGAATTCCTGCCCCAGCAATTCGGCCTGCCTATTTGAGCACTACGTTGCCTCTAAGAATTTCGGCCTGCTTCTCCCTCTGAGTAGCAGAATTCTTCCCTTCGCTTTTGAGCTTCCCGTTGTTGGAAATACTGAGATGGGGGTGAATCAATATTCCTTTTCGATTGTTACTTTTACAAGTTATATCACTTATATTTAGAACACAAAATGAACAATTTATTAATTTCTTTTTCACAATAAATCAAGTACAATGTATATAGGGCTCCAACCCTAGATGAAGACATTGATCTTCAATCTTCTAGGCTCCAACCTATTGCCAAGCACCAACTTGGACTTTTGTGAGGCTTCGACCTCTAGGACACCGACCCTATCTTCTCAAAGCACCGACCTTGCGTTTAGAGGCTCCAACCCCTAGGGCACCAACCCTTCTCTGGTACAGACTCTGATCTAGTTTCTTGAGGACTCCGATCCTCTAGGGCTCCAACCCTATAGCTTCACTTTGTCAAGGTATGTTAGGTTGTACTTCACGGCTCCCAAGGTCTTCTTCACCAAACCCTGTCAATATTTAGCTTCATTGTAGTCTTCATGCTCCATCATCAATGGCAACCTTATCATATAGAAGGTGTCACCACTACTCTTCATCATACCCAAGCAACTTCTCCAAGGTCACCTCACGATGGCTTCAATCATGCATCAAGGTCTCCAAGATTGTCTTCAAGATCAACTTCACAAGAGTCTTCAATTCTAAGCCCACTCAAAAAATGTCATAATAGTTGCTCAAAAGATTCTTCAAGAATTACTCCAAAGTCTGCTAAAGAAATGCGTCAAAGAGGTGCTCCAAGAACTTTATGGTCTGCACAGCAGATTTGAAGGGATCTTCAACAATGTCTTTAATGAGGACTTCACGAGGGCTTCCAAAGGCTGCTTTAACCATTTTTCTAGCAATGCTCAAGAATGTCTTCAACAAGCAGCTTCAACAAATGTACAATAGGTCTTCTTCAGACAGATTTCTAGTTCTCTTTTAGGTGTGGTCCTAGATACTCTTCAAATTTTGCTTCTCTCTGTTCCAAAGGTGTCCTCAACTCTATCACTAGGTTGCTCCAAACATTGCCCAAAAAAACTTGCTTTCAAATTATGCCAAAACTCTCAACCAAGTGTCTCAATTCCATAGTTAAGGTGCCACAGGGTCGAGTTTATTCTCTGCTACAGACCCCAGCTTCAGAAATTAGGGGTCTCTGCCACAGATCTGAGCTTAAGAGAAGATAAGGGTCTTTTGCCACAGTCAAGACAATTAAAATCCATTCACAGGTTTGAGCTCTTCAAAGGTCCACAGTATTGAACCTAGCCACAAGTTTAGGAGTCTTTGTTTATAGTTCCAAAGTTCATTTATATTTAAGCTCTGTCCACACAGGCCAAGGGTAATTCAACAATTTGGCCACAGGTCCAACCATAAGTCTCCACAGGTGCAAAGATATGTCTGCTACAGGTGGACAGACTTCAAATGATACTGCACTAAAATCCGAGCTGCTACAAACTCCAGATGATAGTCCACTGTAATTACAAATCCAAAGTGTAAGGTTGTTGTAGCTCTGAAATCTGAGGTATGGAGTAATTCTTCCACAATTAAGACTGTTCTCTGTGACAAAAACAGAATTGTAATAGATGACTGTCCTCAAAACCTTTACTAGAATTTGCCCAAAATAGAGATATCAAGTCCTCCTCGGCCTTCTTGCTGTTCTATCTTCTTCTGTGTCTTATCTCTGAAATCTTCACCGAATTGCTTTCTAAAATGAGGTGTCCGAACTCATATTAATATTGGTTTGAAATTTAAGATGAATGAATGTGTCTTATGGAGGAAGGTCCACGTGACAGGTCTAGCACAGATCGGCTCAAGGACCAGATTAATATTCCTAACTTAAAAAATTAATATCTCCCAAACTATTTGGAGTTTCGGGCCAAGTAATAGCTCATTGGAAAGCTAAAAATATGCTCTAAAGGATGGTGAAGGTCTCATACAGAAATTCTACTTCTAGGGTAGTAAAAATATTTTTTAATGTGACTGGTCATTTATTGGTGTAGAATTGGAGGTAGGGTCAGTTGCCTTCTTTCAACATGTCCTTGCCTTCTTCATCAAAGGGTCACCATATCATAAATGATATGTCGTCAAACATATGCTACATCATGTAGTCTTCCATTATTAGGATCACCAGAGGTAAGGTCATCAAGGATTATAGCTTCACATTATCAGAGGTTTGTCATGTCATCATGTATTTTTCATCAAGATCATCGGAGGTAGGACATGTCATCATGTGTATGTCACATAAGTCATCAAGAGTTTCCAGATCATCAAGGTGTCTTGACATCTTTATCAAACATGAGTTATAGTCATCCTTTGCCATGTCAAGAATATTTGCCAATGCCAAATTGATATCAATGGCAACCTAGATTAACACCCACCTGATCACTCACACTCTGATACCATGTGAAAATTTCATCTATCACAACAACTGGAAATTATTTTCCTAATTGTTAATTTATTTAACAATTTATTCGTTGTTTGCTGCGGCAAATATCAAATAAATCAAACTGTGATTTTCACAAATAAATCTGCAAAAGAAAAATAGCGCTGGAATCTGAGAAAATCTAGCATACACATACAATAAAAATGACACCGTTATTTTTGGACAATTGTCCCAGAAAAACCCAACTTTGGTAAACCGGTGCAACAATGAGGGTTTTAACTATTATGCAACAATGAAATCTGAGTACAATCTATGGATGCCCAACTGGCAATCCAAACAACAAGAAAATCTGGCCAAAATTATGTAAGGGAATTACCCTTCTTCCACAAGCAACCTCAACACAACTTCCCTTCAGAAAAGTCGTTGTCCTGGACCCTCTGCATCAACCTCTACACAATGCTTGTGCAGGCCCTATGACGCCTAGCCTCTGAACTACCTCTAATGAAATCGTTCTTCCTGTCTTTGCTGAGGAAACTAATTCTCCGACCCTCTAGAAGACTTTCTCGGCCTCTGGACGCTGAATCAATTTTTCCTCCAACCAAATTGAATTGCTCTTCTGAAGCAACTGCGCAGTCCTCTGCGCTACCTTAGTAGGAATAACTCAGCGTTCTTGATGCTACCTCTCCAGATCTAGAAAATTTCCTCTGGATCACTGTCTCTGCCCCTCACTGACTCTGCTTCGATTTTCAGCTCTCTGACAACTGTTGTTTCTCTCTAGAAATTGATCTGCCAGGAAAATCGAACTACAGAAGTGTCTTCTCCAAGTGCCCATCGACTTCCTCTTATAATCCATTGTTGGAGCACCAACGACCAAGATTAAATCTTAATCAATGGCTAGGATCATCTTGGAGTCGATCTGTGTGAGTATCTAGATGATTCTCACCTTATCTCCATTAATACTGATTAATTAACCATATTCCCTAAGTTTAGACTTAGGAAATATTTTTAAAATGACCAATAATTTATTTGAGACACTTCTAAGTGGAATTTCCAGAAACGATTTCTGGGTTTTGGAGATCTCATGTATTCTAGCCTCTCCACCAAATTTCGTGGCTAGAACACATCCTATGCTACAGAAACTAACAAGGAACTGGTCAAATCTCTTGGGTGGCCACCAAAAACTCAAATTATTTCTCTTTTAACCTATAAATTCGCCCCTTCAAGGATAAGGAGGCTCCTCTAAGGCTTGGTGTGAATATTTTGGAGGAGGAATTTTCAATTTTTTTTTGGATAGAATTCTTCCTTTGTGTCTCCTCTAGAGGAGCTAAAATTTTGGTGGAATTCCCACGGTGAATTCTCCATAAAATTTGATGCCCTAGTTGTCACATCAAGAGGGAACCCTAGAAGCTAATCCTTCAACTTGGGGATTCTTTGAAGGAAATTTCTTTAGTAATTGGTGAAGTTAATCATAAATTACTTTTCTTTCATCTACCCTGATCTTGGATGTACCATTTTCTCGTGTTAAATCTCAACCCTAGGTCCTATTTAGTTGTTCTCAAAGGGGTTTTTCATGGAGAGTTTTATTAGTCTCTCCCAAGGCTTGCACCATTTGTTGAACTTTACATTGAATGAGCTACCTTACCTCACTTCAAACCTACCGCAAAGACATTCATCACAAGCGTCTAGTACTGAGACTCCTCCAGTCGGTGAAAATCCAAGAAGAGCAGGGGACTTAGGTTATGGTGACGGTGGGCTTCTGTCACAAGTGTTGTTCTGCCCTCTAACTTTTGCCTCTCTACAAGGCCTGCTAGTTTGAGCAGCAACAGAACCTATACGTAGACTATCGCCTTTCCTGGCTGCCCCTAATCACATGCACACATATATGATGAAAGGATTCATGAAAATCAAAAATATATTGGAAACCACAACTTAATGTTGGATGTTGTGGCCATGGAAGCTGAGTTTTCTTGAAATATGCCTAAAGCTAAAGACATTGCGGATTTTCTACTATTGCAAGGTTCATGTCCTTACTATCAAATGGATCTGTGTACACCCAATAACCACATGTCAAAACTATCCATTGATGAACAGTCTCCTTTGTAGCTTGAATGTAGAAGTCCCCCTTTTGCACCTATTCATATGTTTTCTCCTGTATGAGTTGATATGGTTGCTCATAATCCATGGAGTAACTTGGTAGCTCCTTAGGCAAAAATTCAATAATCCAATATCTCTCAATGCTGTCATAAATAGGCTCACTAATGAAGAAAGAGTATTTCAAGTCCCATTTATATCTGTCAACTTTGATGAATGCATCAATACTTTCAATGTCTTTACAGTCACCATCCTCTTCAAAAGCATGTGTGATCACTAAATCCTCATTTTCCATATCACCAGTAGATGTGTCATGAAGATCAATTACTTGGAAAAGGGTGTAGCTTGTTGAACTTGTGCTTCCATCAGGAGAAGTGTGGGTGGGTTCTTGAATAATCTTGACCTCAAGGCTCTTATCATACCCCCTTTCTTCGATTATTTCTTGATTTTTTGATCTGAAATCACCTGTAATTGACCTTAGAGAACTAATGAAGGTATTACAGACTCATGTGTTGAGGTGTGCCTATGTTATTTTATGCATTGGATCGATAAGATTGCGAAATACAGAGACACTGAAACAGTAAGAGAACACAGTAAGCAAACACATAAAACACAACACGCTTAATAAGGAGTTCACCCAATCCTCCTAGGCTATGTCTCTCGGTCCAGCCTTCAGTGGTGGCCTTTCTATTGTGTCTAAAAACCAGAGTTTTTACAATGATGAGCTAAATTTGAGTCTCACTTAACAAATGACAATCAATAGGATTGTACTTGGATCCCCCAAGTCTCTAGAGTACACAGACTCCCCTTACTAAATCTCGACCTCAACTGGTCTCAGTGGTATGAGTCCAATTTGGTACTCAAAACCTGACAGGTATACACAGAAGAGTTGCTTGAACCTCTCAAGCTTTCTCTAGAGTTCACTGACTCTCGGACTCTCTCTATCTCTGTCTGCTCGATGCTGCCTTTGCTTTGTAGGTCAGCTCAGCTTCTCTATTCTTTGCAATTTGTTTCTCTCTCTCTTTCTGCCTCCTTCTTTCTGCCTGTCTGTTCCTGGCTTAAAGCCAATCTTCTCCCTGACTATTCGTTTCTGCTTCCCGGCTCTCTGGATCTCCTGCCTCTGTCCGCTTGAATTCCCCTGCTCTGTGTCATCATCATTGTGTAAAGCTTCACAAAGAGGTGGCCACCTGTTTCCTCACGAACTAAGTGTCAGTTCTCTTTGAACGGTCGTCATTTCCGTTGCTCCAAGATTGCCCGTGAAACTGATTCCTCTGCCAACTCATCAGTCATGTCGGACTCGAATCTTATGTGACTCAGCCTATTTCCCCGTTGAATCCGGTCATCCGTCGGATCATTTCTCCACCGTTGATCTGGAGCCTCCAGATCTTACAGTCTCCATCCATATCGGGCGGATAAGTAGCATGACCTTTACCCGTCCGATGTGAGCAGTTTTCTCTCTCATCCGCTAGACATGTGTCACCCAGTGTATGGCATCGGGCGGGGCTCGGTCGAACCCGCTTACCGCTTGAAGCCCTTCCGATACCCTGCCGGTTTTAGCGCGGGACCCGCCGTTTGACAGAATCGACGATTTTCGTACGGTTTTATGCTTTCCTCGTGACCGAGCGTTTGGAGGCTTTCCTTCACTGAGGGGGACGCCCTGCGATACGCGTATTAGAAACTGTCTCTGTTTTGGGATTTGACCTCCCATTTGTCAATTTGTGCCAGCGTGTGGTCACCATGGGCCAACGGTCTGCGCGCTTTGACCGAGGGTCCTCATTGTTCTGTGTTGACCACAATTTCTATTGTTTAGAGGTTATTTCTGATAAGCTCGACATCCATAAGACTTTGAGACTTCGACATGATTTTTACAGAGTTTGGGAAACTTTAAGAGAGTTTAAGGATCCAATTCGGATCATTTTTGATGGGAAAACAAGGAGGTTCTTCATCATTATGCTCCACCTCAAAGTCTTTATCTTCTTCATATTTGCAAGTAGAAATATTTTCTTTTAATTCCTTCACTTTGCCCTCCTCAACAAGGTGGGACCCTTTACCATTGTTCTCTTCTTGAAGTGAGACACTCGACTTTGCTTTAAGGTTTTCTTTGTAGCTGAGTTATTTAAGACCTTGAAGATAAATGAGCCATTCTTTGTCCTGACATGGTTTCGTATGTGGTTCTGTCATGCTCTCTTCACTGATTACTGAAGCTTATGCACACAAGGCTCAACATATTTTTCTTTGACATAGTTTGACAGGAAACAGAGCACATCCTACCTCTCCTTTATTTCCTTAACGGTATCATCGGAGGGACACTTACCATATTCCGCAATGAAGTCATTAATCCTTTCCTAAAATCTCCCTTACATTCTGATGAAAACATAAATATCTTTAAACTCCCCATAGCCCCAAATCCAATGGTTTTGAGATATTTTCATCAACTGCAGGAATGTTGATTTCCTTTGGTTCCAAAAAAGAGGAGAGGTATTAGAGAAACAATCTGGGAGTGAAATTGGTGGTTTCAAGAGGAAACCCATATTGTCAAAGTCCCCACAGTACTAGCTATGTTAGAATATGGTATTGAGCTTTTGGTTATAGCAGTATGGATATATGGGCTAGAAGTTAGCTCGTATATGAAGAAAAAGCTGTTTGCCTGTCAATGTGTATGACTAAATATCTCAGAGAGAATAATTAGGGAAGCATCCTTGAAGATGGAGATTGTTGGAAATTGGAATGGTAGATCAAATTAAAAAATTGGATTCTTATTAGAGCATACAAAGGCACAATTTGTGTCATTTCCAGATTGTAGAGTTCTGTTCCCTGTCCAATTAAGTAAAAATGCCATTGGCAGGATATGTGATTAACAAAATGTCCATGAGGGGAAAGGATTATGTAGAGCCATAAATTAGAACGTAGAAACCCAAATTGGGTATAGGTGTAGTAATTGGAAAGCTAATTAAGAGGGGAATAATTTTGATTGCTCAAATCTTAGAGAAATGCTTTAGAATTCTTTAGAACTTGAGAAGAAATAGGGCAGTAACCTTGATTTGATAAAACCTGTTAAGTGCATAATTACCAGCATTTGAAAGAAAATGCTAGAGACCAAAAATTGAGAAGTATTTAATAGTTCTATTGTTATGCACACTTTGTGGTGTCAAAACTACAAGGATAAATAAAGAACATTATTGAAAAGGGTACATGGAATATGGACATGGAGCTTACACCCATAAACAAGAAGTTAATGGCCAGCATATCAGCATAGAATAAACAGAGTCT
This sequence comes from Pinus taeda, assembly GCA_000404065.3. NCBI lineage: Eukaryota > Viridiplantae > Streptophyta > Pinopsida > Pinales > Pinaceae > Pinus > Pinus taeda. Next base: position 14,205 of record APFE031757682.1, read on the forward strand.
AAAGGGCATAGAAAGAGAATGAAGTCATTAAAGCTGGTATAAAGTATACGGATATTGAAGATAAAGGTGCAGAGCTGCAGAGTTGATAAAAAAAGAATGTTGAAATATCTAGAGAGGAAAAATCAGCTAAACACTTAGCTACTGAAGAGCTTAAATCTTCTGCAAAAGCAAATGAAGAATGGATCATGTTCAAGGTATGGGGAAAGAGGTAGAGTTCATTGAAGAAGAGAAAACCATGGAAGATCCAAGAACTCAAGAAGTGCTATCAGAACTCAAGAATTTGATTGAGTCGACTATCTACTAGACCTATTTTTATGCTATCACTATGTACTTGTAAATTGACAATTTCCAAACTTTATTGCAATGCATAATGCAATGCACATTCTATAGATTATCACAATCCAATTTTTTAGAATCTATTATGATCTGGATGGGTTTAATTACAATATGGATGCATTGCAATCTGATGGTTTACTTTTGATTATTGAATGGATTCACTAAATTGTCCGTTGTATGCATCATTCCTTATTTCTTGTTCCCTTGTCTTTCCCATTTCATTCTCCTATTTCTTGTTTTCGTAACATATCTTGATGTTAATTATTATTTTATATTAAATCTTGCTCACACATACATTAACTTAATATTAATAACACTATATGAAATACCTAGTATCGAAGATATCATTTGTTAAGACAGAAAAATCGCTCAGTCAACTTCCAACTCCTTGTCCTCCCTATCTTGTGTCAAGAACTGCCAAGGGCCTTCTGCACTACCTAGCCTGGAAAAGCAATCATTTGGTTACTCCAGAAAAAACTTGCATTGTGTTTCTAATCAATAAAAAGTAAAAGTGGATCATTCTTTCACAATATGTAAATATAGGCCAAGAAAGGGTGTGAAAACAACAAACAATTTAAAAGAGTGACTGTTCTCAACAAATTGGGAGTGGGAATATTATCATAGTAAACAAGACTTTTACAAGATATTTTCAATGGTAATTAGATTCAAGGAAAGTTTAAAAGCAATATAGTTAACACCAAGAAAATTTATATAAGAACCAGATAAATCTCAATATAAGCTTTTAAACCATTCAGTTTACCTCCAAAACCCAGCTGCCATCCGCAAACCCATGAAAAGCGCCAAACCTGCCCAGACTCCAGCAAGACCCAAAATAGGTGGTGCAAGTACCAACCACGTGGAGGATATTGTTCCAACGACTATCTGCATAATCATGTTGTATCTCCCTAAGTCATGACATTGAGTCTAAATATGTCCCAGCATCTAATGTTTCTGCTGGGGAAAACTGGATACCAGCTCTATAGCATAAGCCATGTCTAATATGTATTAAAAATCTTCTCCTACACTCAGCAACACAAAATTTACCATTGAGTATGCCGAATATGCAAAGTCTGATACTCCATAGTGAAGCCCATCAAAAACAAATGCAAGAGCATTGATTGGCTGAGTGCCAGCAACAAACTGCATAGGAAAATAGTAATTTAACTTCCTAATGCAGAAAAACCTAAGCTACGTATCATGCCTCATTATAGTTCATAAATGACATTCAGGAAGATTGTTTTTCCATGTAACTGTATACCAGGACTCCAGAAGCCATGATTTCCAAGACAGTTGTATCATTTATGAACAATTTTGAAAATGGTACAAATCCTGCAAACAGAATCACTGCTAGAGCAAGTCCACAGCCAAGTCCTATCTGCAGCATGTTCGTGAAAAGAAGAAATGAGGTAAGTCCAGCAGTGGCAAAGATCACCTAATAGGTATTTCTAGTAAAAGTGAATTTCATTTGTTGAAAGGTGTGTTTGAAGCATCCTGTTCACAAATGATCTCACTTAACTAGGTTCACTAATTCTATATACTTCCCATGCACAACCAACAAAGCTCAAGAGTTCATTTTACCTGTAGGACACGATATGCAACCTTTTTTGCCTTCTTGTAGTCTCTTTTGGCAACCGCATCAGCTATGAGAGCCTACAAATAACCCAATAAGAGAAACATTTTCCAGTCAAAGAAAAGCATAAACCAAAAGCCCATTTGGTTTTGTTTCCTGTAAACTAAATGTTTATGATTGCCAATCTGTGTCAAGAATCAATCAGACTAGTATGTTCAGTATGATATTTTTCCATTCCTTCGTATTCAACAACGTGATCTTTGATTGCAGTGTGGCAGTTCACATGTATTTCAAATGCAACGGAAATATTTTTTAGTTGGATCACAATATCATTTTCTGCTTGTCATTTTCTGAGGTATTCATATGTTTCTCAATTGAACGTGTAACAGAAAAGCAATAGAGTGAAAGGAGTCGTGCAAATACTGTGGTTTGAGTGTATTTTAGAATACGCAATTCTGTGCACTTAATAGAATTCTGTTGTATTTTCCTTGACTTCAAAATTAGCAAAGAAACAAAGCTCACATTATATTGGGGAGGTTATATGGGACAGGCATCAAAATTCAGATAGCTGGAATATAAGCTTGATGGTGTTGACACTGAAGTAAACAATGTCGAGAAAAAGCAGAACAATTTCAAATTAGAAATTATAAACAAAGATTTTCAATAGGTTGAATTAACTAATGAGGAAATTAAAGTTCAGAAGTTCCGAATACCACTAAGTATGAAGATGTAATCACCAAGAGTATTGTAAAAAAAAATGATAAATTAACAGAAAAGATTGGACAACAAATCATTTTCAATTGCAATATTAAAATAATAATAATTGAAATAAACATTAAGAATTGAGAATTACGGAAAAACTTAATAGAGGGTAAGCTGTTTTTTCAGTGCAAAAGGGAGAAACTAGTGGGATCCCCCTTACCAATGTAACAAGGGCCCTGTTAACGCTCACTAAGGCAGCACCACACACTACAAGTGCCCACTATCACCTCAGCATGAGTCCCCACACTTTAGGCAAATTCCTACAAAATCAAGGGAGGATTCCCTACACTCTAAATACCATCCATCACAAGTTAGTAGACCAGTGCCTAATAATACCTCTTGGGTGATGAAGTCTAGGATTTAATTTTTAAGATATTGCTGATCTGAAAGTGAAAATTTGATTGCAAAAAAATGCAGACCAGCAAGAAAAACAACACTTCAAATATGGAAAATAAGTTTTGAAATAGCACAAAGTTGAGTGTTAGGAGTCTTTACCAAATTTGAGATGATACCTTACTGTATACCTTGGTAGATGGCCGAAGATAAACAATGAGTTTGCTGTTTTGCAACTTCAAAGCTGGAAAATTGCAGAAAAAAACAGAAACCAGCATGCTAAACCCCCTTTTGGGGGCACCCACAAGGCTATAGATATTCTAATAAACTGGATCTAGGGATGGAAATGATAGGGTAATGGATATATATCAACAAAAGTGACTCAACGCCAAAAATAAGTGAATAATTTAAAAGATTTAAAAATATAGTAAATGTTACTCACTATGTAACAATCCACAATTAAAACATATAAATACAGGGCATTACACAGAGGTGAAATCCCCAAGGGGTCTGTTATGCCACATGTCAGCAAAGCTACATATAGATGTTTGCAATATATTTCACCACCATTGTAAAACCAAGGTCAGAAGCCAAAATCCTTGTAACAACCATGCAAGGCTCTATATTAGGTGTCCTAGACTTTGTGTTTGGTCAAACAATAGCTAGTTCATTTGGGTTCATCTCCATCTTTTTTCTTTTGGATAGGACTGGAGGGCCTTGGATGGGCTTACTTGAGTACTCATGATTCTAGGGGAGTCTACTTTTGTAGAGGTGATCAGCATTTTATGGGCCAATCCAGCATGCGTCAAGGTGCACGCATGTCTTACTACGTGGTAATGTGTCTATCAAGTCCGTATGTGGCATTGGCTTTTATGTAACATTCCTTAGACAATTCTCACACATAATGGTCTCAAAAAGACAACTTTTGCATGCTTATGGAGGTAGCTCATGCTTCCCAATGCAAATAGTCCTTGTTAACCACTCAAAACTCATTTAAATATTTGTCAAAGGTTCCATGATCAGACCAAACTTCACAGCATTCCAAGATCATCATGTCAAGTCAAAATTCCAGGATTCCACAAATTCATCTGCTTCTTCTCTTCATTTTGTTGTACAGATTCAACAGCCCTATTGGGATGTTGTAAAAATGATTCTAGTATGATGAAAAAAGAATCATGTAAAAGGCCTAGAACTTAGGACTATACTAGCAAGTGAGTTCACTCTAGGGAGTGGTTTTTCCTCAACTCATTATTTGTGTTTTTCAACACTTATAATCAGTTGACTTTTTCACCTAGATATACCTCAAAGCTAGAGTGCGGCTTGATGGTAAAGTCTTAGGTGATTCCTAGTGTCTAGAGTCGATGTATATTACAATACTAGATCATCTCTAAAGTTTTATGGAATATGGTTGAGTCTAATGCAATTTTTTAATTGTCAAATTTCCCACTAGATGGGAATTTTCTATTTAGATTTGATATATGATATAATAAGTGTTGTCTATACAAGTTGTAGGGGGTATGAGTAATCAAAATTAAACCTATACACTTCAACTTTATATTTAGACACAGTTCGAGGGTGGTAAAATATGTTTTTATCCCTCAAAAACCCAATTTTTATAATTGTGGCAAAAACCGGCAAATAATTAGCCGGAAAATAAAATGAGAGAAAAATAAAATAATTCTCTCCAAGTGGAGAATGAATAAAAAAATGAAGTGGACTTTCCCAAGAAATAAAGTCAAGTTAAAAAGTGATGGAATCTCCACAAATCAAGCAAGAGAACCACCAAAGGAAATTTGTTGGTCCTCCAACACAGCAAATGGTCCAAGAAAATCAAATTTCTAAGGAGATGGTCCAATATGGTTAATTTAAATGAGTTTTTCGAAGAAAAAGATGTAAAATATTTCTTAGTGGTCCAAATCACTTCAACCACAAGTTTCCATTCAATCTAGCCACTCCTCTAATGAAAATGGCTACTGTTAACTTTTGTAGCATTGGAAGTGTTCTAGCCACAAAATTTTGTAGAGGCTAGAATACATGAGATCTCCAAAACCCAGAAATCATTTCTAGAAATTCTGCCTAGAAGAGTCTCAATTATATTATTAACTGATTTTTAAATATTTCATAAATCTAAACTTAGAGAATATGGTTAATTAATCAGTATTAATTGAGATACGGTGTGAATCATCTAGAAACTCACACCAATCGACCTAGAAGTGATCCTAGCCATTGATTAAGTTTCAATCTTAGCCATTGGTGCTCCAACAATGAATTATAAAAGAAAGTTGATGTGGAGATGAAGATCATCATGTGCAGATACTCAATTGCCCAGGGAGTTCGATTTTCTCAGTAGAAACAGCTCAACAGAGAACATAGAGCGAGAGGGTGAGTAGCAGGTGGAAGAGGAGAGTGGTAGCATTTTGGGAGGAAGTTTTTCAGTTCCTGAAAGAGTCAAAGGAAGGAAGGCTGAAATCTTCAGAGGGCCAGCATAGGCACTGCGCAGAGGGTGACACAGGCATCTCAGCATAGAGGGTGGGGAAGCTATTTGGAAGGAAGAAAATAGCTGTGGGGTGAGAGAAAATTCTCAATATTTTTGCGAGTATTTTCTTCATATTAGATTTCCAGTTGGACATCTAAATTATTGTACTCAAAATTGTTGATAAACATTAATAATAAAACTCTAATTTGTTGCACCGTTTTTCCCAAGTTGGGTTTTTCTGGGGACAATTGTCCAAAAATAACCGTGTCAAATTTATTGTGTGTGCTAGAATTTTTCAATTTCCAGTGTTTTATTTTCTACTAGATTTTTATGGTGAGAATTGCAACTATGATTTTATTCGTTATTTTCCATAGCAAATAAATTGCATAATTAATTTTTGAGTTAGAAGAATAATTTCTTTCATATGGTCATGGGCCTCCAAATTAGACACAAATTAAGGCCCATCTAACCTTTATTATGCACATGAAGGTTATATTAAACCTCTCATTCTATAATTAATTATGTTTTTTAGCTTTAATATTTTCATTAGGAAGAGTTAGAGATGATTTCATATTTGTGCCTAATATTATTTATTTTTGTAGAATATTGTGAAAATATTGGGCAGATTATGAAGATTTGGAGTAGGAGATAATTTAGGGACTTCCTCCCTACTACAAGATGATCAATATTGGATAATAAATCAACAAGATATTATGAAATTATTGCACAAATTCTGGAGCTCCAATGATTGAGAAAATCTAGGAATGTGTTCCCTGTCATTTAATGTAGATTCCTAATGTTAGGAACCAGATCCACTATTTGATGGATTTTGGCTGGGAAAACTTCCTCCTTTCAAGGAGAATGCTTCCTTGTCATCTTGTATAAGTACCAATTCGAATTTGCCTCTAGGGGTTCATTTTTCTTAGTCTTTTTATGGAGAACACTTGTATTTTTGCAGCTCCACTTTCATTTCTTGCAGAGATGTAATTGCAGTGATAGAGATAATGAAGTTTGGTACCATTTTCAACTTCTAAATTTTGGTCTCCTTCATAGGACTCTGAGTTTCCTTGTGCTTGGCCATCCCAAAAGCCTCAGAGCTCTTTTGTATAATTTACTGTTCTTCTTTTCGCTTCTTATTCACATGCATCTCTTGTTCTTGTTTTTTCCTATTTTTGCATTTAGTATTGATGATTTCTTGTTATGGGATTGGGTTAAATGGTTGAAGTAAGTTCTTTTGCAGGATCACAAGCATGATTTCATCATTGTAACTTTAAAAGATCATAATAATCATTGAGATACTTGGATTAGTTTGTTTATTCACAAATCTAACATTTCTGGAAGTCCCTTGTAGCGAATAGTAGTAATTTTCTGCTATTTTTCAGAATATACTAATAAGCTTCAATTGAGTTGATTCCACTTGCATTAGAGCATAAAAACATTGGAGTTAATAACAAAATTTACCTCATTGCATTTTCACTTGAATAGGTTAGGCATTTGATAGATTAACTAGCTCACTAGTTCTCGAATTTCTAGATTCCAGACTAGTAATTTTCTGTTATTTTTAAGCATGTGTTAATAGAGGTATTTTTTAGTGATTCTATTTGGAATGGAGACCTAAGATATCCTATTCAATAAAAATATTTGTTCCATCCAATTTGGATTTGATTTGCTTGGTCATTCAGTGAATTATATCTTCTTGTAGCAACTCCTGTAACTTTCTGTAGCAGCCTGTAACTTCCTATAGCAACACCTGTAACTTACTATAGCATTCTTCTAACATGTATATACTTGCCCAGTTTTGCTAAAAAAAACTTGGTTTTTGTCTCTTAGGTTTGAATCATAACTCTTAGGCTCTAAATCAATGGTTGAAGAGGAATAAACACCATTTAGGACTTGCCTTTTTACCCATGCAAAGCATCTCAACAATTTGGGTTAATGGATAGATTTATGAATTTGATAATATGATTTTCTTAATTGCCACATCCAATAAACTTTGTCAATGGATCTGAACTCTTTGAAATGTAATGATTGATATTTAGTTCATGATGTTTACTTTATGCAATTATAATAGGTTTTTTTTTTCTTGTATTTTATTTTTTGCAATAGGTTAAGGTTTCCATTTCGAGCATTTCTATTTCAGCGATTAGTTTAAGATTTGATTTCATTACATCATGACAGTGAAGAAATAATCTATTATATGTTGTACATATAGTGCCGATGCCTCTTAAATTTGTACGAACCTTGGGTTGATAATTAAAGTTGGTAGTCTTAGGAGTTGCAACATTCTTGTTGCAATACTAAGGCTCATCACTTTTTGGCGTCATTGTCGTGGAGGTGTCAAAATATACATTTTTTTCTTTCCTAGTTGATTCATTTCTTTTTCTTTCCGCAAAACCAAAAAAAAATTGTTTTAGGCATATTTCATTTTAAAAATAGAAAATTGCATTGCATTAGCGTTCTTATTCAAAAATAAATAAAATTTAAAAATACTTCTCCAACACCAAGCCCCCTATTTGATCTTGTGGTGCAGTAAGAGCCACATCACCATTCATTTTTGCAAGTAGAAGAAGAAGAGGTGACAGAGAAGGTAGGAGAAATGGATGGAGATGATGACAATGAGGAAGATCCCCTTGGATTTCCCATTCAAGGCACTGATGTTAGTGTGCACATGAAGAACATCCCTCCATTTTTTCTTCCAAACTTTCATGGTCTAAGGTCAGAGGATCCGGAAACGTTTCTCTTTGAATTTGAAATTGTTTGTAGATTTTATGGTAACTTATTAAACACTCAAAAATTGAGATTGTTTCTGACAACATGGGAGGATAGAACTCTTAAATGGTTCATGAGTTTAGGGACTAATTCAATGAGATCATGGAATGATATGCAAAAAATATTTCTAGAAAAATATAAAGATCGTGATCTTAAAGAAGTGTAATGACCCATCTACTAGTACAAACAAAATGTGAATTATTAACATGCATACAATAGCTATATATGCATGTGTCGCATGCACTGCACTAGTAGTCATATTAAATTATGAAGAAATTCCAAGCATAGAATAAAAGACAATTGTTGAAGATACTAAATAAAAATCTAACTCACAAAAATATATTGCAATATGTATTTTAGTATGTGTAGTCATCATAATAGGTAACCATAGAATATTATCCAAAAGTTCTGAATTAAATTATTTAAAGTTTAAAAGGGAGCTATATTGTTATTAAAGAAGTAACTCTTAACTAAATGTTAAATATTAAAAGAGATATAATATAATAAAATATTAAATAAATCTTAATAAAGAAAAGATACTACGTAATATAGTTTGATATCACTTAAAACCTTATAAAGTGATGAATGTCAAAATAAAGTGTGACTACCTCTTTAATTCACTGTGAGGAGCCACATAATATAGATAGGGGGCACACAGCCAAGGCAATGAAGGATGAATGAACGGTCGTTCTAAGAAATAAAAGAGAAGGGAGTGTGACTGAAAGGGGATCTTTCTCCTTGGTAGCGCAATGTTGGGAGGAGGAAAATTACCGGAAAAAGAAAGGAAATTTTTTAACATAATGGTATAGATAATGGTATAGATAGTAAACAATGAGCCTTGTTTTTTTTGAATTTTTTGAGCACGGGACCAGATTGCACCAGATTGCATCAATTGAGAAGCATTCTGGAACTGAGTACCTAGATTGTACCCAATTTGGCCGAGAAGTTTTTTGGTCTTTTGATAACGGGAGCAAGAGCGAAAGCAACTCTGAAACATCTTCAACCTCAAAAACCCAGGTAAGTATTCAGTGTCAAATTAATAAATTCTCATATTATGAATTTTGGTTAAACTTTAAAGCAGGTTTCATATTTTGTTAGGAGTAAATATATGATTAAATTATTTAAAGCCTTACAATCTGGTATCAGAGCTAGTTTTTAACTCTGCGGGACCTTATTGGCCCTACACCTGTAAACACACTCTTAATGTTTATGATTCTGTTCAGTTTTAGGGAGAAAACATTTTCGTAGAAACAAATTCCAGACCATGTGCTCCAGTTACAAGGCATATTAATTGTCTATTTGAAAAGTCCACATGTTTTGTTGCACAGTATGAGTGTGTACGGCAAACTTTTTGAAAAAGTGTGAAAGAACCGATGTGTTATTCCATCGGTTGTCGGGAATGTGCTCATGATGTGACTAATTGTCCTCATTAATAGTGATTTCCTCAATTCGCCCTCTATTTTGGAAAATAGAGAGACAGACCCCTTGCCTACTTTTAAATCCATTTTCCTAAGGAAAATAGGATTGCTTCACCTCTGACGGCTGAAATCTTGAAATCTCTGATGGATGAAAATCTTCAGCCTCAGGTATCTTTTGCCCTGACGTTTGGAGGTAGGGAGGCCATATGTTAAATCTGTCCAGGTAATTGATACTTAGGGTACACTTGCAAGCTAGTTTTTCTCTCTCTCTAAAATTAACATAACCAAAATAAAAGTACGACCTGTAGCCATGGACACAAATGGTTGTCTCAGCGTTAGCATCGAACTGTTTTAACAGAGGGAACTTGAAACCCTTCTGGTACCATATTTCATCACCGCAAATCTATGCTTCAATTTGGGTTTATCTTTCCAAGCTACATAAATCATGCACTCTTTCCGTCGAATGTTTATATTTGCCCGTTGCCCTGAGAAATTCTCATAATCTTTCCTTCAGTTAGAGCCTATTCACCAAAGTTTGTTACACTAAACCTAATGTCGTCGCTTAACAGTTGTCAGATCAAGCCCGACGCAAATGTATGGCGGTGATTCAATCCGTATGCAGAAATTTAAAAGTAATATTTAACAGTTGCATATATTATGACCATAGGATATCATAGCTAGCGCAAAATGGAAAGAAGGTTTAGAAATAAAATGAATGATTTTTTCAAAATTGGTAAGTAACATTATCAAGCACTGTCAATATAATAATAACCATTATGTTGAGGATCATAAAGAAAATTCTAAAGGTAAGATCCCTGACATAGATGTGTAACATACTGTACGAAAGTAGGGATAATCTAGCTAGCGAATCCGATCACCTATTCATTATCGACCGGCATCGAGACGTCCTGGAATATTAATGTGTGTAGCCAAAAGGTGATACTCCTAGTTAAACGTCACTAAATTCTATCTTTCTAGAACGTGTTTTGGTAAAGACTTATCCTTTCCAGACATCCACGAAGCGGTCTCGGAATCTTTTCATTTTTGAAATAATTTGCGGATATGATACAAAGGCATATTCCAAGAAAAATTGATATCGATTATTTCTGGAAATAACCTGAAATAGAAGAATATGAAAGAAGGTCACTATTAAATTTGTAACATCGAATTTAGATTAAAAATATATATATATGTATTAAATATCAAATTCAAGATATATGCTCTCTGCGTGATTAGCTAGTGAGTTAGGTATGCCCAGCCTTCCTCAGGGTCCTGTAAACGACGGGCGACGAGCGACGGACTACCATTTGTACGAGAATACATAAGGAGAAATAGAAATGGAGTCGTCTATCGAGGGGAGGAATTGTTTGGACGGTTAAAAGTGGTCGGAATCTGGGAAAAAAATATTCAAAATTTTTTGTAGAGGCAGTGTTTCATTTGAATAGTGTTTTTGATGGTGGAAATGGATTCAGCACCATAAAAAACGTTTAAATAAATAAATAAGTAATTTTATTAATGTCCAACGAATGACCACAAAGTAGGTCAATGGCACTGCCGGTTACATAAGGGGTCGTGCCCAGTAGGAGAACCAATCGGTCTCCTCAGAAAGACAAATGCTGAAAGGAAGATAGAAACTAAAAACGAGGCAGGTTGGGTAGAGTGTATGGAGCTCCGATCCCGGCCACGCTGGCTGATCTCTAGACTGCGTCGTAGGATCACTGGTGAAGAAGACCCCAGGGACGCGGATGTGGGAGTTCGCTACTCCTAACATCCGAGGTCGAGAGAGGAGAACTGTGGGTAGTTCAGTAAGGTTTGCTGGTTTGAAACGATGGGCGCTGGTTGCCTTCCATTGTGTTGTCTCCGTGATCTAATGATCTTGGGCCGCCTCTCGGGGAGATGCCTGGCACGGTTCTACTGCTGGGCCCTCGTAGGCAAGGGGCTTCTCCTCTTAACTGAATGAGGGTTTGTCGATCTGTGTAAGCCGGATTGATTGGTACTCGCATTGGTTGATCTCTTAACTCCTCGGGCTGAGGAGAGTATGCTGAAGAAAGAGGTGATCTGACGAGTAGTGTTGGGTCAGACGGGAGGCTGGAGGATATGCTCTCGATGCTTAAGAGTCTCCTGGATATAAAGTGCGACGCATTTCTAGTCCGTGTAGCTGAAGAAGCTGGATAGGGTATGTGGTCCTCTGAACAGACAATGGTAGTGACCTCTGATCTCATAATATATCAGACAACCGAAGATGAAGTGCCATTCGGTTTCCACCTCCTGTGTATGGCATAGCCGGCAAGTCCTGTCAACTCTCTCTATCTGGTGGTCTGTCTCTACCCGAAGCCTATGTGATCCAACTCTGAACTGCCCGAGAGGGATCCGAAGAGCATGCATCCAATGTCGAAGCGTGTACTGGGGGCGAACTATAAGCCCATCTCTGATACTCAAGAAGTGCTCTGCATAGAAAGCCATCTTTGGGCGCAGGCCCCCCAGGGGGTTAATCCATGTGACCTGGATAAACTGCCTGTAGATGTCTTCCTTGATGATCTTATTTAGTTCCTGCCTGGGGGGGAGTCCTCTGGGGGCGTTCAGGGAATACCGAAAGGGGGGGAGGTGATCTATAAGGAGTCCCACTGCCTTGAGGAACTTTGAGACCCCTGTATACCGACACTTGGCTTTTCCTGGTTGGGTGCGGTCGATGGCCTCAAAAGAGCAGTAGGCTAGATAAGGGTACCTGTCACGTCCTTTCAATCTATCTGCAAAGTTCCGAACTCAGTGGAGAAAGGAGAACAGTCTGAAGGCTGTCTCAAGGCAGAAGGGCTGGCACCAAATTCGGCCAGTATGATTTGTTGTGGGATAGTATGTTTGCAACGGATAATACGTCAGAGGAGAAGGGTTTGGACTCTCTCAACTGCTGCCCAATCTGACTCAAGCAAGGAGGGGCCCCAAATTTCCGATCCGTACAGGACCATGGGTCGGATCAGGGTGTCCATAAGGCTCAACTTTGACGAGATGTCCTGGAAGTGATGGTGGAAACATTCTCTCTAATATGGCTAGGGAGCCATACCCCTTATTGATCCGAAGTTGCAGAGCTAACCGCATACTGAACCGGGGGCTCGAAAACTGCACTCCCAAGTACGTGTAGCTATTGGTAATCTCCACTGTCTCTCCCTTGAAGAGGAATCGGAGATCCTGAGACTTCTTCGTCCCGTTGAAGACTATTTACCTTTGTCTTACTCAGGTTCACTGTCAATTTCCGGAGATCACAGAATAGTGCTAATGCATCCAGCTGCCTCTGGAGATCTTCTGGTGATGAGGATAAGAGTGCAATGTCATTTGCAAAGAGTAAGATATAGATCAAAACCTGATGAAGATAGCAACCGTCAGACTCCTGTATGTGTTCCCGCAAAAAAGCTTCGAGCTCATCAATATATATCCCAAATAGGGTGAGGGAGAGTGGGCACCCCTGCTTAACTCCAATCGTGCTTCGGATGAACTCAGATAGTCCTCCTACAGTGGGAAGACGGCCCAGGACAGACTCGTAAAGACGCATAACAGCAGTTAGCCGGGAGTTTGATGTATTGATGTCTTTGAGTCGCTGTAGAAGATCCTCTCTCGGGACTGAATCAAAAGCCTTCCAAAAGTCCACAAAGCAACAGTACACCTTCGAGGACCGGAGGCATGCTTCCTCAATCACAGCACGGAGTGTAAAGATGTGGTCAATGGTCTGGTGATCTGGCCTGAAACCAGCTTGGCCTCTGGCCCTGAGATCTCTTTCTTCGAAATCGCTGGAAAGCTTTCTATGAAGGATAGTGGCATAAAGTTTAGAGAATGTATGACCCACCATAATTGTCCTGTAGTTGTTGGGGTCCGAGGTATTCCCTGACTTATGGATGGGGTATATAATATGGTGGGACCATATGGGGGGGAAGCCGTCTTGGACTACATGGTTGAAGAGATCTGCCAGGTATCCGACTAAGGGTCGTAGGCCTTGTTTGAAGAATTCGGCTTGGAATCCTTCCTCGTCCGCTGCTTTGCTGCTATTCATCGCCCAGATGGCTTCCCTGACATCTTTATCGGTGAACAGGTGGTAGGAGAAGGGAGGAGATGTGACTTGGATCTGGGACTGTCCGGGAATGTCGTAAAGGAGGGAGGTGTGTGAGAACATGGAGACTGGGTCGAGATCAGTGGGAGGAGGAGAGCGTCGGGGGAGGATCTTGCCCCAGAATTGCTTGGGGGAATGGGTAAGGAGGGCGGAAAGCTCCCGTCTTTGTTGGGAGATGAACTGTCGTTTTTTGTGGCGGAGGAGGTGACAGTAGTTCTTTTGGATGGCAGAGTATGAGAGAAGGGACTGATGGAAGGCTTGAAGGAGATCCTGGTGGAGGAGTTTACACTCAGTATCGTACCATTTGTTCATAGGGGAAGTTCCTGTCTTGCGGGAGGTCGAGGTGGTCCGAAAGGAGTGGGGAAAGGATTTAAGCGTCGACTCCCAGATTGCCGAGGAGAGACAGTGGTACTTATCCGAAACAGTCTCGAGACGGGAGAAGTCATCCGTGCCGGGGAGGATTTGTCGGAGTGAGGAGGAGAAAATGTTGGGGTCACCCTTATCAAAACGGAAGATGGTTCTACTCGGGGAT
>APFE031757682.1:28530-69462 GCA_000404065.3 Pinus taeda
GTAATTCTTTTAGATGGCAGAGTATGAGGGAAGGGACTGACGGAAGGCTTGGCGGAGATCCTGGTGGAGGAGTTTACACTCTGTATCGTAACATTTGTTCATAGGGGAAGTTCCTGCCTTGCGGGAGGTCGAGGTGGTCCGAAAGGAGTGGGGAAAGGAATTAAGCGTCGACTCCCAGATTGCCGAGGAGAGACAGTGGTACTTATCCGAAACAGTCTCGAGACGGGAGAAGTCATCCGTGTCGGGGAGGATTTGTCGGAGTGAGGAGGAGAAAATGTTGGGGTCACCCTTATCAAAACGGAAGATGGTTCTACCCCGGGGATCGGGAAAAGGGGTGGGGGGTGGGTTGGTCGGGGGGGATCAAACTGAAGAGAAAGTGAAAGCAGTGCATGGTCGGCTAGAGGGATGGGTGATACAGAGAGATTCTGGATAAAAGGGAGCAGTGTTCGACCGGTTAAGGCGTAATCCACCACACTAGCCCCTCCTCCATGAGGCCTACACGTGAAAAAGCGGGATTCTGGGAAGCGCGAGGGGCCGTTCAAACTTATCAGCTCATGTGATTCGCCCAACTGCAAAAGATGTCTACCGCAGGCTGTGATGGGGCCCAAGGCGTCCTCCGAGATCCTCTGCAAGCCTGCTGAAGCCAGGTCCACACCCCTAATGCAGAACACATCCTCGGATCGGTCATGGAGTGGGACCTGATGTTCCTTGGTACGGGCATTGAAGTCCCCCATAATGATAATTTCTCCATCAGTTGAGTATTTAGTGATGTCTGGGTATATGTTGGTGAAGGGTTCCCTTTCTACATCGTCGTGGATGGCAAACGGAGATGTGGTTGGGGGGAAGTAACAAACTGCAATAAAGATATCCCTCAGGGGTGGGGCTCCAGTTCTGACTCGGATCCACATGCATCTGGCGTACTCATCTGTATTTGCCACTGTGACTCTGTCTCTGAGCTCGTCTTTGACTAGGCACGCTACTCCCCCTGACCCTCTGACCCCCCCCCCTGAGCTCCTTGTTTCCTGTCTACATATTGAATGCCATTGGTACCCCGTTATGTCTGGGAGAGGCCTAACTGGGCTCTCGTGGGTCTCTATTACTAGGAGGATATCTGCTGACTCAAGGGCGTCGTAGAGTAGCCCAGGTGAAGACCAAAAAGATCCATTTCTGTTCCAGCAGTGAATTGAAATCCCTGTTGTTCGACGCCTCCCCAGGCGGACCCGTCATTTGGAACTGCCTGCTCAAGATGTCCATCCTGGGGGGAAGGAGTCTCGAATGATCGCACGAAGGTTCCTTATGACTGCCCATTTTCCCGCTTGTCTTGCTGCAGCCACTTGTTCTCTAGCCTATTTGATTCAGCCACCTGTGCCCGAGTGAGATCCTCATCTAGGAATATCCTGTGTGGAAGGTCAAATAGCTTCCGTTTAGCTCGAAGAGCATGTAGACGATCTATGGTATTATGGAATCGGATAAATAAGGTGGAGTCCTATCCTAGCCAAGCTCTGTCTAATCTTATATCGGATATGTCGAGGGTGTCTCTCAAGAATCCTGTGGCCACCTCCATCGGATCTGCTGAAGATAAAGGGAGAGGGAGACCTCTCACTTTGAGGTTTAGCTCTCTCAATCTACAGGATCGTTCTTCCACGAGTTTGGCCTGTATAACTTCCTCTACTGCTGTGATAGGAGAGGATTTATCTTTCCCCCGAACCACCTGTGCCCATGAGCTGATATGTGTTTCTGTTTCCTGTCTAAGGGAGACCTGTTGGGATATAATCTCCTCCTGCTTGTTCCTGATCTCTTGGATTTCTGCATGCAAAGTCGTCTTTGTGGGGTCTTCCTGCACTGATTTCCGAAGGGACAAGCTTTCTCCTTCCACAAAGGAAATTCTGTCATTGAGTGTGTTTACCTCGGCCCAGAGCTTGTCATTCTCGGTTTCAAGGGAATCTACCCGACGTAACAATTGTTTGATTTGAGATGTCCAGAAGGCGAAGTTTGACTCCATGGCAATGTCTCTGGGGCTATAGGTCTCTTCCGGCTTGTTGAGGCACTGGTGGAGGTAACGAGAAGGTCCTCTGTTGTTGAAGGGGTTACTGAGGTGGGTTTCGTGTTCAGGTTCCGTGTGCGGGGAACCCATAGTTACCCTGTCATTTTAATCAACATGAGCGGGTTTGCAGGTTTTCCGACACAAGGGTTTACACAGACGAGCTGACAATCATCGACTCGAGTAGATCGAAGCGAACAGAGAGGGCCGACGCGAGCTCACGGGCCGACGCGAGGAGAGGGGCCGATGCGATGACGGGCCCACGCCGCGAGCAGAGACGGGTCACGGAGCAGAGACGACGTTGACGCGAGCTCACGGGACGGGCCGACGCAAGGGTTTACACAGAACGGGCCGCGGAGCAGAGACGAGGGCCGACGAAGCAGAGACGGGCCACGGAGCAGAGATGGGCCGACAGAGCAGAGACGGGCCGACGAAGATAAGTTTGGGCGTGTTTCCTTAGCGAAAAGAAGAAGGATAAGTTCTATTGATGGGTCTAAGGCACCTAAAATTTTGAAGTTTAACCACTATAACTTGAATTTACAAAAACCCTTGCCGGATTTTCTCTAAATATGACCAGAATTTCCATAACTCTCCTAGCCATTCCTCCGGCACCTCATCTGCATACCCTGACGTGTCAGATCATTATCGGTCCACAGAGTGAAACTCTAAACCAAGCGGCAACTTTAATAAAACCCTGATCAATTTTTTATTATTATTATATAATTTCAAAAGATCCTTTAAATCCATGTCAATGGTATAAGGAATATCGTACGAGCATATAGTTTCTAAAAGAAAAATTATTAGCTTCGACTTCAACTTAGGAAACATAAACAATGAAGGAAGGAATTTGTTTTGATATGGTATTTAGTATAGGGTTCATATTTATAAATTTCAAGTAATATAGAATTCATAGGATGAAGAATATACACTATCAATAATTAATGGTTATATATATATATTTTACGATTAGGAATGTTTGAAATTTGAAAATTTAAATATGATTATCCTGTAAGATAAGATAAGATGCAACTAATTAAAAACATGGTTACTAAAAAAAATGCCATAATATCATATACATTTTGCCTTAAGTATCTATCTATATCCTTACCATTCATATTTCTCAGTCTATATATATTGTTAGGCTACTTAGAGAATTAATGAAGATATTTAAAGTTAATAACCCTTCCATGGGCATAATAGGGTTAGAAATGCTAGATAGTTTTACGAAGTGATATTGTGAAGTAGGAGAGTCTATGTAAACATTATTATGCATTAGAATAAATCACTATGCATTAGGACAAGGAGGTAGCAATACCACCCTTCTTGACCTCAGTACCAGTAAGACCTGCCTACAGGTAAAAAGAGCAACAACAAAAAGCTATACCCATATGTAAGCTTGAAATTACGAAAATTATAATTATTAAATCTAAATGTACCTCAGATTTTCATAATTTTATTATGTATTCAAGAAAAGATGCGATGGTAATGACATATCAACGATGACGACGCAATCGGGTAGCATCGCCATCGCTAACACCACCACCATCGTCATCACAATCTCCATCGCCACCACCGAGACCATCATCAATGCCAACCTCTTCAACACCTGAGTTAACCGTTATAATGCGCTCATTGGAAACCATCTTGGAAACATTAAAAGGGTCACCAATAGATAATATCAAAGAAGAGCAACCTCATTTTGAAGAAAGAAATCCAGTGGAGCCCAAAGGTTCTGATTATAGACAATCAAAGGGAGATATTTCTAGGGAGCTGCAGAAAATTATACTCCCAGAATTTTCAGAAGGATGAGCTAGAGAACATGCTGAAGCATGGTTAGAAGGAATGAACAGATGTTTTTCGCTAAAAGAGTACTCTTCTACCTCTAAGACGAAAATTGTCGTACTTCAGTTAAGGGAAAGTGCGGGAAAGTGCCTTGATTGGTGGGGAAATCTGGAAAAACAATTACACCTCACAACAGATAAAGTTCCCTAGGAGTTGTTCGAGGAAAGATTTTGTGCCAAGTACTGGCCACCTTATTTTCAAGAGCAACAAGCCGAGGCATTTCATTCACTAGTCCAAGGTAACAAAACAGTGGAGGAATATGATATAAGGTTTATGGAGCTTGTGAAATATATCCATTATCTAGATACTGACGAACATCAAGTTGAGCGCTTCATATATGGATTAAATCCTCGAATTAGGGCCACGTTTAGGATGTGGAAACCATCATCAGTAGTCGAGGTAGTTGAATATGGCCCTTATGCAGAGGAGCATTTGGGGATAAAAAGGGATATGAGACTGACAAAACCCCCACAACTAGGATTTCTAGGAAAGACTCCCTGAAACTTCTTCAAGGGAAGTAGCTTGAGACCACCTCCTTATGGTAATAGATTTACCCAAAGAGGAATAGGATCAAGAGATCCCATGGCAGTTAATATAGCTGTTGAATCATCAAACACGAGTCCATGGAATTCTCGAGGAACTACTAATAGAGGAAGAAACACAAGAGGAAGTGGCACAAGAGGACAGAGCTCCTTGTCTAGAAACTCACAATTTGACTCAAGGGGATCACCCCTGGTTAATTGTTGGCGATGTGGAGGACCGCATTTCCAACGTGATTGTCCGGAAGCTTCGTCAAGTATAATGCATAGAACAGGAAAATAAGCATCATCAAATGCCCAAGGTAATCATAGAATCCATGTTGTATTCAACAACAACCAGGCAACACATCAATCCACTATAGTGGAGTCCTGAGGTATTATTAACAACATAAAACTCAAAATCTTATTTGATATTGGTGCCACTGATAATTTCATTTCATCATATGCGTTAAATAAATGTGGTTTGGCAACACGCAAGAAAAACGATTTCAGACAAGTGGAAATGGCTTTAGGAGAACTTCAATCTGTAGATTTAAGTGTTGAGAAATGCATAATTGATCTAGGGGTTGTTTCTACTAAGTTAAAAGTTTATGTCACAGCCCTATGAACTTACGACCTCGTCATAGGGATGGACTGGTTAGAGGCTTGTCAAGCATGGGTAAACTGTTGTGGGAAAACAATTCTCTATATAAATGATGAAGGGAAGACGATCCAAATCCAAGGTATTAAGAGGAAAGTATCTTTACGCTTCATCTCAGCAATGCAAATGAAGCGTTTCTTAAGAAAAGTTTATCAGGTATATGCAATTCAAGAAGTAAGTAAAGAGAAATGACCATTCTTAGAACAATATCCAGTGTTATCCGAATTTTTGGATGTTTTCCCGAAGGAACTACTAGGATTACCTCCCAAAAGAGAGTTGGATCTCACAATAGAATTGAAACCTGGTACAGAACCAATCTCTAAAACACCTTACAGAATGACAACTTCATAATTTCAAGAATTACAAATTCAGTTGAAGGAACTATTGGAAATAGGACACATTCAACCCAGTATTTCACCTTGGGGTGCTCCTATAATTTTTGTCAAGAAAAAAGATGGTTCCTTATGGTTACGCATAGACTACCGAGACTTAAATCGAGCTACAATAAAGAATCAGTATCAAATGCCTCAAATTGATGACCTCTTCGACCAAATGAAAGGATCTGCAGTCTTTTCAAAAATCGATCTACGATTTGTGAAAATATGGAAATTCCAAATCCTACTACAACAACTAATAATATTTCTTATATTTGTTTAATTTACTAAAACAAATTATTTGCAATTGTTTATGACAAATATCGAAATACATACACTGCAGTCTTCACAAATTAATTTCTGCAGAAAATAAATGTAATGAAAATACTATCACAATAACAACATATTAACACAGTTGTTTTTGGACAATTTGTGAAAATTCCACAATAGGAACCCTTACTGCAGCAATTGGTGATATTACTCCTATTTGTTAAATTCCTTTAAACAAATTACTTGCAGTTTTCTACGGCAAATATCGTAATACATAAATTGCAGCCTTCACTTAATTAAGTTATAAGC
Organism: Pinus taeda; assembly: GCA_000404065.3. Classification (NCBI taxonomy): domain Eukaryota; kingdom Viridiplantae; phylum Streptophyta; class Pinopsida; order Pinales; family Pinaceae; genus Pinus; species Pinus taeda. The sequence continues at coordinate 34,546 of APFE031757682.1, forward strand.
AGAAACAAGATATTGAGCAAAAAAGAAAATACAACACAATAGACACCATTATTTTTGGACAAATGTCCCTGAAAAAACCCAATGTGGGAAAATCGGTGCAGCAGTTTTGAGGGTTTATTATTATTAAGCAGTAGTTCTGAATACAACTCTAGATGCCCTTTCGGCAATCCAGTTATAGAGAAAAAGATACTGGCAGAAAACTTAGTGAGATTGCCTCACTCCACTCGGCAAATCCTGGCTGATCCAACAACTGAACTTAATATCCCCGACTACAACTGTGCTGCCCCTTCGTAGTAACTACGTGGGTCTGCATGAAGCTCTTTGAGGCTCTACGTCATCTCTGCACTGGGTCTCCTTGCCTCTTGGAGCTCTGACGTCAACCCTCTCGGCTGATCTGACAGCTCCCCGACAAATTTCGGACTTCTGCTGGAAGAAAGCTTTGCCTCTGCGTTGGCCCTTCTGGCTCTGTGTCAAGCACTGCGTGGGCCCTCCTAGCCTAAGGTCAGTCATTCCTGGGTCTGTCTTGCCTCCACTGGTGCTTCTTTGCCTCTCTGTTGAGTATTCGAGGTTCCGGAGAAGATACTCCAACCCAACTATCCCTGCCCCTCAAAATGAATTTTTGTGCTTTTAGTTAATCTTTTAAAAAAAATTAATTTTTATATATTTTTTTATTTTTATTTTTTATAAAATTCTAGAATAAATAAAACTAAACTAAAATCTAGAAATCTAAACAAAATTTTCAAATAAAACTTAAGGATTAACCTTTTATGTTTTTGGATTTTTTTTTTAATTTTTTTAATATTTTTGATCAAAATTTAAACAAAATTTAACTAAATAAAATAAATCTAAATAATAAAAAAAATGGAACCCAAAACATTAAACCTTTTTATTATTATTTTTTTATTTAAAATTCTAAACTATAGAAAAAATAAAATAAAATCTAAAACTTAAACTTTTATGTGAAAACAAAATTTTAAAATTTTTCCTTTTGAAACATAACTAAAAGGCAAACATATCTAAACTAAAACAAAAATAACAATCTAAACTAAAATCTAAAACTAAAGTCTAAAATCTAAAATATTTAACTCTAAAATCTAAAATCTAAAACATACATCAGAGCACTTAAGTTAAAATAACAAAATTGAATGAAGTCAAATTATCGTGTTGGTTTTTTGCAGGTGAAAACTCGACGAACTGATCGTGGAAATATCGCAGGTATGGCAGCGTGAGGAGCTCAGGATAGAGGTAGAGAGGGCTCGATAGAGGCACAACGCAGGGTTCACAGGCTTTAGGGGCAGCGTGTAGGGGAAAGAAAACCACGGGGAGAGATATGGCAACACGCTGCCAGTTTGTTTTGCAGTTTGGAGGGCGTTCGACGACGGAAAACATAGGAGCAGAAGTGGCAGCTCTCGTGGGGAGACAACGTGTGAAGGAAACGATGCAAATGGAGCTTTGACGGTGGAATACGTAGGAGCAGAGCTACGTGGAGGAAGCTGCAATGCTGCAGGTGAGTGAAGGAGGACGCGTGAAGGGTGGGGGACGGCACGCGGGTCGAATAGAACAAGGGTGTGCACAGAGAAGGCTGACTACGTGAGGATGGGAGATAAATCTCTTGGGCGTGGAGAATAGATGAACGTAGCAATAGGAGAAAGCCACACAAATATGCTGGAAACAAACAGCGTATTAGGTTTGGAACCAGGCAGAGAATGAATCGATGGAGACAGCAGCAAGGAAAGGAGAGCGATGAGTGATAGTTGCTGACAGGGATGGCTGAGCGGACAGCGGGAGGATCACAACTGTGTATACGGCTACGTGAGATTTGGCAGCAATCTAGGAGCTATGATAAAAAATAAATAAAAAATATACAATATAAAAAATAAAAATAAATAAAAAAGTAAAAAATAAAATAAACTTCGAAATTTTTTCAGTAAAATGAAACCCTGAGGAGCAAGCAGCTTTGATAAACCTTCAAATTCCTTCAGAAAATTTAAAAAAATCTGTTGAAGATTATCCCTGCAAAAATGATGCTGAGGTCAGATCTTACCCTCCAGGCCTAGATCTGGCTTCAGAACAAGATCATATCGTCAGATCCAAAACCTGTAACAACAAAAACAAACACCCAGAAACAAAATGTGCAAGGATGAAACTAGAAAGAACCAAAGCACCAACTAAATAATTACAATATTCACAGATTAATGACTCTAAGCAGCCAGATTTGTCAATAATCCACAGAAATATTTTCTGAATTTTAGATTTACTATGAGATGCTTCAAAAAACCCCTCATGCATTCAGAAGAAAAACTCGAATGATAAGCCCTGGATCAAAACTGGCTGGGCTCTTCCAAAAAGTGCTTCTTGGGAGTTGGCTGGTTCAGCCGAGAACTTCCCCAAACGACCGTTGATCTTCACAATCTAGATTTTCCTGCACAATTTACTTCAACCATCAACAAAGAGGGAAAAAACAATACTAAAATCCAAATCTAATGGAGATACTTGCCATTACATTCAGAAATTCTACTACCATAAATCACTCTTCATCAAGTTATTATCAATGGCTGAAATTAAATTTATGCAGAAAAATGAAACATCGTACAACATGTTCAGAAGAGTAACAACAGCAAGATTTCAACCCCAAAGTCTTTCTTTATTGCATATGAAAAATGACTACAAGAGAGATTTCTTTAGCACAAGACTCATAGATCGAATTCCCATCTCAAATGACCCCTGACACCCTATATAAAGGAAAATTCCCTAACGGCTAGTTCGAGTGATCCATGTCCAAGTGATCTCGACCGTCGATGAAAATCAAAATTTCTTTTAATCTCATCTGTCGAAATTTTAAATGCATTTTAATATATTAAAAAATTAAAATTTTGGATTTATTTCCTCAAAACTTGACTTATTATTATTTTTTTATTTTTATTTTTTTAGTTATTTAATTTTAATTTTTAATATTTATATTTTTTATTATTTTTATTGGATCATCGAACTTAGCCTTTGGAAAAATCACCTAGGACCTAGGACTTATGAGGGGATAAAACATTTTCTAGCCCTCAAGGCACTTTTACATCATGACTTTTACAATTTCACATCTCAAGGGGGAAAACCCATTTGACATAGACCCTCATAGACCACCCAGTTCTGCGACACAAATATAATCTAGCAGATCAAGCAATTTGTAATAACCTAACCAAATAGTTAGAATTATTTCCAAATTACTTTTACATAGATGCGACCTAGCACACTAGGACTCCCCTAAGATTCTAGTGACAAAATCCATTTTGGCTTTGGGGTTAGGCTGAAGGAAAACTCTGCCGACCATGGGTCAGTGAGACAAAAAAACTTCCAGAACGTAGATCATCACTAGAAGATTAGGTTTACCTAGGCAAATACATACATGACATAAATCTGCTAAGATTATTTACAATTTATACATATGCGGATTGGGTTGATAACATAACATGATGGAGCAGACGATGACAGTCGAATGGCACGAACACGTCGACCAAGTGCTATCCCTTTTGCGAAGAAAAGGGGGTATATTGCTATGGGTAGTTGACATGTAGTGGTCAACATCTGGCTCTACTTGGGGACACATTGCTGCATTGTAGGAATGTGAGAATCCAAAATCTACATCCATGCAACACACAACAAAATATAAGTAGCGTCCATCCAAAAAATCATCATATAACGTTAAGCACAGGAAATATATAAGCTCTTCATTTATTAACTATCTAGTAACATGAAAAACAAATCTAATCCTAAAACAGAAATAAAATGCTGAAATGACAAGGAGTAAGGTTAGAAATACAATACAAAGAATGCCCCATGGCATCAGATATCATCTTTGAAGAACAGCTTGAGCATTTGGCCATTTTCAGGTAAATCAAGTGGTTCGCCATCCATTCTACTCAAGTGGAATGAGTTTGGTCCAACTATATCTCGAATGATGTACGGTCCCAGCCACAAACTGTCGAACTTCTTATGTTTTCCTGGTTTTTCATTCTTGCGATCCCAAAGAAGTACCATATCTCCAACTTGCAAAGATCTAGATTGAGAGGATTTATCAAAGCTTTACTTAATGTTAGATTGATTTTTACATATAGTATCAAAAGTTGTCCTCCGAGCTTCATCTAACTCCACAATCTGATCTATTCTATTTTGAACAACATCTTTATTAGTAGAAAAATGCTAAAGGAGATGATAAGCTGGCAATTTCAGGTGCACAAGTAAGGTTACATCCAAGCCATAAACCAATTCAAAGGGAGATTTACCAGTAGCTTTCTTTTTAGTGATCATATCTGCCCATAAAGCGTACTTGATTTTGCTATCCCATGATCTCTTATTATCTCCTACTATCTTCTTGATAATGGTTATGAGATTCTTGTTACTTGATTCAGCCAGACCATTACCCTAAGGATAGTAATTTGATGAATGAGATAAAACAATGCCATACTTGAAACAAAAAGAGGAAAAATCTGAAGAACCAAAAGCCTTGGCATTGTCAGTAGTGATCTTAGCGAGGACACCAAATCTAGTAATGATATTATTTTCAATGAAATCCATAATAACCTTTTTAGTGGCATTCTTAGCAGGAATGGCTTCAACCCATTTAGTGAAATAATCAGTAGCAGTCAAAATCCATGAGTAGCCATTGCTAGAATTTTCATGGAATTTCCCGATAAAGTCCAGACCCCAATGCTGAAAAGGTGGCTCCACAATGACAGGTTGTAGGGGCAGGGCAGCAAGCTTCTATTTCCCAGTGAACAGTTGATAGGCTTGACAAGTTCTAACAAACTTATGCACATCAGAAAAAATTGAAGGCCAATAATAACCAGCTCTCAGAATTTTGTGGGCGATAGTTCTAGCAGCATAATGACCACCATAAAATCCTAAATGAAACTCAGAAATTAATTTCTTGGACTCAATTTCATCAACACACCTAAGTACTATGCCCTCAGGATTTCTCCATCCAAGGCCATCCTTCATGAGGCAATACTTAGTGGCTTTTAATCTAAGAGCCTTTCTCTTATGAGCAACTAAATGGTTAGGACATGTAAGATTCATCAAGTAATAAACAATGTCCTTGTACCACTCATGCTTTCCTAATCTTTGCAACTCGGGCGAAGATAGATCATTAAGACAAACCAAACCAAGAGCCTTTTCATTACCTTCGGTCAACATTTGAGGTAAGCCTTGGCCTTTGACTAGCTTGGTGGGTCTGATCTCTAAATTATATTTTTGTATTTTAGTAACCCACCTAGCGCGAGTCCCTAAGCAATCAATTTGAGTTAATATATCTTTAACAACAGAATGTGGGACAAAAGCAATGATTTTAGAATAACCCACATAAGTCTTAAAATGCTTAAGAGACTTGACCAGGGCATAGGCTTGCTTTTCCATGGTATTGTACTTTAATTCGTAATTTTGAAGTGCTCTACTCATGAAAGAAATAGGCTACTCATGACCATCTTTATTCTTTTGTAACAGGACACTAGCAATGGTATCTTCAGAAGCAAAAGAGAAAATCATGAAATCCTTGGAGTAATCGGGACTAAGACAAGAGCTCTTGCAATAGCGCATTTGATTTCCTAAAAGGTCTTTTTGTCGTCTTCTTGTCAAACAAATTTTACGTCCTTCTTCAGAAGACTCTGAATAGGCTTAGCTATTTTTGTGTAATTTGGAATAAATCTTCTAATAAAGTTTGTTTTCCCAAGGAAAGACTGAAGGGACTTAAGATTATGGGGAAGAGGAATCTTTTGGATTGCCTCAACTCTTTCAGGATCAATCTTGATGCCATCTTTAGAAATGATATGGCCAAGTAATTTCCCTTCGGTTACTCCAAACACAGACTTAGCCAGATTCAAAGAAATCATGTACTCTCTATATCTATCAAAAACTTGTTGAAGATGACTTACATGACTAATACCATCCGTAGAAAAAACAGTAAGATCATCTTAGTAAATTTCAATAAATTTCCCAATTAAACCCTTGAAGGCATAATCCATAGCCCTTTGAAATGTAGCCCCAACATTGGTTAATCCAAACGACATTCTAATGTATTCGAAAGTACCCCATGGTGTGATGAATGTGGTTTTGTGACGATCTTCTTTTTTAACTCATACTTGATTATACCCATAAAACCCATCTAGTAATGACATCATTCCAGAACCGATTACTCTTTGCAACAGAGTCTCCATGTTTGGCAAAGGGTAATTATCTTTCTTACACGCTAGATTAAGATTTCGAAAATCAACACAAAGCCTTATCGTACCATTATTTTTTCTAACAATCACCAGGTTGGAACACCATGTTGAATGCCTTCTTTGAACGATAATTCCTGCTGCAAGCATCTTTGAAAGCTCTTTTTGAACGAAAGGGTCTAACTTAGGATTAATCTGCCTAAGCTTCTGGCAAAAGGGTTTAGCATTTTCATCTTTTAAGGGGATAGTATGTTCCATGACATCTTCCCTATAGCCTTTCAATTCATTATAAGAAAATGCTAAAACATCTCGATATTCGTGAAGTAAATTGATTAACTTTTTTCTTTCTTCAACACTAGTACCTTCACCAATTTTAACAATCTTTGGGTTCACAGGAGTACCAATGTTTATCTCGAGGTATTTGCCTAGGTTCATTTTATTTTCCTCTCTCAACTTCGTGGCATCATGCCGATCAAAATGTTGTTCTTAAGCAACCACATTCCTAGGAGTAGGATTTATGATATGCTCATGATTAACAAATCCATCCTCCTCAGAATCTATTCGGAAATCTTCAAACTCATCCAGACTATCAAGAAAACGAATCACTTGCTTTCATCATTAAAGACTTGCCAATGCTCTGAGTTATCTAGAACAGACGGTCTAAATATAACTTCCATTTTGATCTTATCCTTAATTAGCTCATCAGATAACTGGAAGGTAGTAGCAGCTACGGCAAGTTCATCCGCCAAACTATTATGCTCTCTTGGGATAGCTTCAAGGTCAAGGGCATCAAAGTGTTCCATAGTATCCCACACAGCATTTCGATAATTCCTTAATCTTTGATTTTTACATGTAAACTTATTTTTACATGTAAATCAGAATCCCCCTTAATGCTAAGAAACTTAATTCTCAAAGATTTTGTCAATTCAAGACCCAATAGTAAAGCCTCATATTTAGCGACATTGTTGGTTGCTTCGAATTCCAATCGATAGGCAAACTTGAAAATGTGACCAAGGGGAGATTTAAGCACTATTCCTACACCTTTACCATGCCTAGACGATGCACAATCAAAATACATGTACCAAACTTTATCATTGAGATCCTTAATCTTATCATCAGGATGGATTATAAACTAGACATGATAGCGTAATTCCCAATATTAGATTGCTCTTTAATTATCTCGTTATGAGGTCTCTTAGGATCTTCAATATGGAATTTTCTTTCAGGCTCTCTATTAAGTCTCACAAAACCATCACCTCTAGGGGAAGGAATCATAACATATGACCAATTCATTTGAATACTTCCTCTTAGATCAGTGGCCCACTTTCTGGATAAAAGCATGCCCCAGGCATCAAGCACATCCACAACAACAATGTCCATAACAATCATGATGTCTGATTAAATTGATAAATGAACCTGTAAATTTTTTATCAAACCATGAACTTCAATTTTCTTAGAATCCATGGCACATATATTGTAATAGGGTCTAGAAACTCTTAAATTAAGTTGTTCCATGACCCTTTTAGTCATGACACAAGCCGATGCACCAGAATCCAACATGCAATTATTCAATTTATATCCATTAACCAACAGAGTGATAAAGAAACGCTGGTGATCTTTGTTATCTGAATCTAAACTTTGCAAATATATGGGAGCATCATGATAATCAACTTCTGGGGTCTTCTGTTGAGAAATATTTACTTGAGGACCTTGAATAGCTTTTAGTAACTTATCTCTTTGGGAAGGGATTTTAGCAATTCGGAGACAGGAACCTAGATTTTCGCATTGTTAAACCAACTTCCCAAATCGACATCTAATCCATAGTTTAAACCAGGGTTAAAAGTTTGAGGGGGAATTTGATTCCCGCTCTGATCTTTATCCCTTCTCTAATAGGTTAAACCTTTATCTCTAGCAATCTCCATGATTTGCTCCAGAGAGGGTTTTTCACCATATAACTTAGCCAAAATGTCATCTTCATTTTCAAGGTTGTTTATACTAAAAGCTGATGAAGGATTCATAACGTCACGACTATTTTCCTTAACCTCCATCCAATCATCCATAGACAAAGGAAACTTGTGACCCATTACATTTATTTGATCACCTGCCCCAAGCATTCCATTATCTAAAATTCTTCTAACGATGGGACAAGTAGCCTCTTCGTGAAGAGCATCACAAACTCGACAGTAAGGCGGAGCATTATCGACCAAATTAGTAAGCGAATTAGGAGGTCTTTGCTCACTAGATTGACCCTTCTTTTGCCAATTGTTATTTCTGTTATTATTATTTCTAGGTTGGAAGTTTTGCGTTTGCACTCTTTCCATTTGGACCAACCTATTTTGCAAAGTAGCTATCTCCTTAGTATGATTAATTTCCATACTTTCGATCTTTTGGAGCAATTTCTGAACAAGCTCGCTATCAGGTTCTTGAACTGCTTTTCCTTTAGGTTCTTTTAGTTTTGTAGCAACTCTATCAAAACCTAGGATTTTAGATTTCCAAGATGCTGCCTTATCCTTTTCAAGCTCTACGGCTAAGGCTTGGCAATCCCTATAATCAGGAAGTTTAGCACGTCTCAACTCATAAGAGGGTTCAAGGCTAAAGGCATCAATATAAAAATCTCGAAGAGATTTGTCGGTAGGTTTATAATCTTGAGGTAATTCTTTAATAATATCATTAAACCTTTTATTAAATTCTTCAACGGTTTCATTCTCTCTCTTTTTTATTATGCTAATAGCTTTCACGAGGTGTCTTCCTTCTCTCTTATCTCCATACTTTTCCTTAAAGGCATTAATGATCGATTGTAAGGAATTAAATGAATTCCCAGGCTTTTCTGAAAACCAGTCGTGAGCATCGCCCTCCAAGGTGAGAATAAAAAGAGTCAGTCTAACATCTTCATGATCAAAATCAGCAGACCTTGCGTACTTAGCCATCCATAAACTAAAAGCTTTCAGATGTGAATTAGCACTTATTGCGTTATTTCCCTGAAAGCTAGGCAATTTATCTATCCCAAGTGTTGGAAGATCATTGGGACAACTTTGAATGTTGGAAAAATCGCAAGGGGCATATATATCCATGATGTCGTACTCAACCGGGCTAGTAAAATGGAAATGGATATCAAATAGGGCTTCTTGTCTGAGGTTAACAAGAATTGTACGAGAAGAGAGTCTGTGTAATTGTACCCTGAGAGCCCTTTCAAGATCAGGAGCAGGATTGGACAAACTACTTGGATGTCTTCTAGTATACACTCTTGCAGATGATATATGAAGTGGAGTCGCCACTCGGACAAGAAGTGAAACACAGAAAAGCTCGAAAGGAAGGAGCTAAGGACAGGAATGGACGAGAGGAAAGAAACGAGACGAATGTAGAAAGAACCAAGGACAGAAAAAACTCTATCCTCGGCAACGATGCCAAAAAATGTTGTCGCACAGAATGTCTAAGCACCGCGACAATGCTCAGACTGGGGGTTCTCATCATGATCCCCGATCTCTCCGTTTAAGGCGTCTCCCTAGGCTAAAGGGGGTAGACCCTTTGGGATAAAAGAATACCAACTGGGAACCAAGTGGGTTGGGAGACACAACGAGGGAAACAAGCACTTGATTGATTTTAAAACTTGATTAGATCTTGCTATGCTTAGTACTAGTGCCTTATGGAGTTAATGATTAAATAATTGTTTATCAACTGCTGCAAAAAATATGAAATTTGTAATTCCAAGATTAACAATCATTTACCATCAAATAACCCAAGCAATGCAAGATATTCAATAAATGCACAATGCTTTAACAATGTTTTAGCAATTAAATTTAAAAAGATCAAATGCTTTAAATGACCATAAAATTTAAATGCTGACTGGTTCACAAAATGATTCACCACTTTTCAAAACATTTAAGCATATTTAACTACAGAGAAGTGGAACATAAATGCCACAAAAGACACAAAAATGAATTTTTGTGTTTTTAATTAATCTTTAAAAAAAGAATATATATATATAATTTTTTATTTTTAAAAATTCTAGATTAAATAAACAAAACTAGAAATCTAAACTATAAAATAGAATTCTAAATAAAAGCCTAAGGATTAACTTTTTATGTTTTTGGGATTTTTTTTTTAACAAAATTAAACTAAACTTAAATAAATCTAAAATAATAAAAAAAATGGAACCCAAAACATTAAAACTTAAACCTTTGTATGATTTTTTTTTTGTTTATTTAAATTCTAAACTATAGAAAAAATAAAATAAAATCTAAATTAAAATCTAAAACTTAAACTTTTATGTGAAAACAAAGATTTAAAATTTTTCCTTTTGAAACATACCTAAAAGGCAAACGTATCTAAACTAAAACAAAAATAACAATCTAAACTAAAATCTAAGATATTTAACTCTAAAATCCAAAATCTAAAACATACATCAGAGCACCTAAGTTAAAATAACAAAATTGAATGAAAGTCAAATTATTGTGTTGGTTTTTTGCAGGTGAAAACTCGACGAACTGAGTGTGGAAATATCGCAGGTATGGCAACGTGAGAAGCTCAGGACAGAGGCGGGGAGGGCTCGATGGAGGGACGCCGCAGGGTTTGCAGGCTTTAGGGGCAACGTGCAAGGGAAAGAAAACTACGGGGAGAGCTATGGCAACACGCTGCCAGTTTGTTTTGCAGGTTGGAGGGCGTTCGATGACGGAAAATGCAGGAGCAGAAGTGGCAACTCTCATGGGGAGACATCGTGTGAAGGAAACGATGCAAGTGGAGCTTTGACGGTGGAAGACACACGAGCTAAGCTGCATGGAGGCAGCTGCAATGTTGTAGGTGAGTGAAGGAGGACGCGTGAAGGGTGAGGGACGGCACGTGGGTCGAAGAGAACAAGGGTGTGCGCAAAGAAGGCTGACTGCGTGAGGATGGGAGATAAATCTCTTGGGCGTGGAGAATAGATGAACGCGGCAATAGGAGAAAGCCACACAAATACACCGACAGCAGACAACGTATCAGGTTTGGAACCAGGCAGAGAATGAATCGATGGAGACGGCAGCAAGGAAAGGAGAGCGATGAGTGATAGCTGCTGACAGGGATGGCTGAGCGGACAACGGGAGGATCACAGTTGTGTATATGGTTGCATGAGATTTGGCAGCAATCCAGGAGCTATGATTAAAAAAAAAATCGAAATTTTTTCAATAAAATGAAACCCTGAGGAGCAGGCAGCTCTGATAAACCCTCAAATTCCTTCAGAAAATTTAAAAAAATCCGTTGAAGATTACCCCTGCAAAAATGATGTTGGGGCCAAATCTTACCCTCTAGGGCCTAGATCTGGCTTCAAAACAAGATTATATCCTCAGATCCAAAACCTGTAACAACAAAAACAAACACCCAGAAACAAAATGTGCAAGGATGAAACTAGAAAGAACCAAAGCACCAACTAAATAATTACAATATTCACAGATTAATGACTCTAAGCAGCCAGATTTGTCAATAATCCACAGAAATATTTTCAGAATTTTAGATTTACTATGAGATGCTTCAGAAGACCCCTCATGCATTCAGAAGAAAAACTCGAATGATAAGCCCTAGATCAAAACTGGTTGGGCTCTTCCAAAAAGTGCTTCTCGAGAGTTGGCTGGTTCAGCTGAGAACTTCCCCAAACGCTCGTTGATCTTCACAATCTAGATTTTCCTGCACAATTTACTTCAACCATCAACAAAGAGGGAAAAAACAATACTAAAATCCAAATCTAATGGAGATACCTGCCATCACATTCAGAAATTCTACTACCATTCAAACCCTAGTGACTAAACAAGATACCAGTGTTTAAAATCACTCTTCATCAAGTTATTGTCAATGGCTGAAATTAAATTTATGCAGAAAAATGAAACATCTTACAACATTTTCAAAAGAGTAACACCAGCAAGATTTCAACCCCAAAGTCTTTCTTTATTGCATATGAAAAATGATTACAAGAGAGATTTCTTTAGCACAAGACTCATAGATCGAATTCCCATCTCAAATGACCCCTGACACCCTATTTAAAGGAAAATTCCCCAACGGATAGTTCGAGTGATCCATGTCAAAGTGATCTCGACTATCGATGAGGATCAAAATTTCTTTTAATCTCATCCATTGAAATTTTAAATGCATTTTAATATATTAAAAAATTAAAATTTTGCATTTATTTCCTCAAAACTTTAACTTATTATTATTTTATTTTATTTTTATTTTTTTTTAGTTATTTTTTTTATTTTTTAATTTTATCATTTTTTTATTATTTATATTTTTTATTATTTTATTGGATCCTCGAACTTAGCCTTTGGAAAAATCACTTAGGACTTAGGACTTATGAGGGGATAAAACATTTTCTAACTCTCAAGACACTTTATATCATGACTTTTACAATTTCACATCTCAAGGGGGAAAACCCATTTGACATAGACCCTCATAGACCACCCAGTTCTGCAACACAAATATAATCTAGCAGATCAAGCAATTTGTAATAACCTAACCAAATAGTTAGAATTATTTCCAAATTAATTTTACATAGACGCAACCTAGCACACTAGGACTCCCCTAAGATTCTAGTGACAAAATCCATTCTGGCTTTGGGGTTAGGCTGAAGGAAAACTCTGCCGACCATAGGTCGGTGAGACAAAAAACCTTCCAGAACATAGATCATCACTAGAAGATTAGGTTTACCTAGGCAAATACATACATGACCTAGATCTGCTAAGATTATTTACAATTTATACATATGCAGACTGGGTTTATAACATAACATGATGCGACAGACGATGACAGTCGAATGGCACGGACACGTCGATCAAGCGCTATCCCTTTTGCGAAGAAAAGGGGGTGTACTGCTATGGGTAGTTGACACATAGTGGTCAACAGAGCCTCAGTGCTATATTTTAGATCTGTGATATTTCAAGCTTGAGGAAAGAAGGGTTAGATTTGAACTTGTGGAAGGGTTAGCCTTTGAAGGCTCGAACCTATAACAAAGAACCTGTGGCATCCTTGGTAGTCACAATAGCTTGGTGAAACATGGTACGTTGGACAACGGTGTAGTGTGGTGCAAGGATTGTCATCCCTGAAGTCTTGCGTTGGACAGTGGTGTAGTGTGGTGCAAGGATTGTCATTGCTGAAGTCTTGGTGCAACATGGTGCGTTGGACAGTGTTGTAGTGTGGTTCAAGGATTATCATTGTTGAAGTCTTGGTGCGGCCTGGTGCATTGGGTAGTGTGATAGTTTGAACAGTGATTTAGTGCAGTGTGGTGCAAGGAGATTTGTAAAGAAGAATTGTCACAATATAGTGCTGAAGTCTTGGTGCAGCAGTGGTCCAGTAGTCTTGAGATAATCTGGTGTTGAAATATTGGTGTAGTGTAGAAGTCATGGTGCAAACTTTGGAGCAAATCTTTGGAGGTAACTTGAAGTAATCTTTGGGACTAACCTTGGACAAGATTTGAAGAAGGTGCAGAACTATTATTAGAGTGTTGAAATTTCTAAGTATTACTTGTTAGAAATTTTATCTGTATTCTCTGGGTTATTTCACCTACTTGTTTAATTACTAACAAGTTATTTAACCATATATATACTGAAATAAACACAATACAGACTCAACCATTTATAAATCAACAACTGAAAGAAATAGACAAACACACAAGTGACACCGTTATTTTTGGACAATCGTCCCCGAAAAAACCCAACTTGGGAAAACCGATGCAGCAGTTCTGAGGGTTTTTTTATTAAGAAGATTTTCTGAGTACACTAGGTGCCAAACTGGCTCACATGACAGAGATAAACAATCTAGCAGTCTGGCAGTAATACCTCTCTTCGGAAGCAGATATTCTAAAAGTCTGCGACACGAAACCCTCTCTAGCACAATCTGAAGCACTGCTTTAGCCTCAAACCCTTTGCGTCAGCCCTTTGAGGCTCTGCGCAGCCTCTCTGACCCTCTGCGTCACTTCTGCAACCTCTGCTTGGATGACGCAGGCCCTTCTGGCCTCTGCACAATCACTACTGTCCTTTGCGTGGCTCCCTCTGGCTTCTGTGTCTACCTCTCTGCCTCTGTGCTGGTCTTCCGGCACTATCTCTGCCTCTTTGCCTCCTACTCACTGCCCCTCACTGCAACTCCGATCACTAATTCGATTTCTCTTAGCAAACCCCGCTCTAGAAAATTGAATGACTGATCACTCTAGTGTATCTCTAACTAACCCTCAAGCCTCCTCTTATACTTTTTCTGTTGAGTCTTCAATGGCCAAGATTACATCTCTAATCAACAGCTAAGATTAGATTTGGCTTGATCCATGTCATTTAGAACTTTCTAACCCAGTTTTATATTAATACCCATTACTATTTTATTTTTCCTAAGTTTAGACTTAGGAACTCGATTAAAAATATTATTTATTTTAATATCTCCTTAACCGAGTAGAATCTGCCCAAACCATTTCTGGGTCTTGGATATCTCATGTGCTTTAGCCTATCCACCAATTTTCATGGCTAGAGCACATCCGACGCTACCCCAAATCAACACTCCTTCTTGGCGAGGAATGTGCTCTAGTAATACTCCACCACTGAGCATCACCCTGATTATACGGTATCGGTACCTGTACTGATGCTAGGTCTTCTTGCCCAACATCCTCTGCATTGCTGCATCCTGTACTGCTACTCATGGCTCTGCCACTGCCACTACTACATCTATACGGCAGCTCCCTCTGCATCTGTGTTGTTGCTGGTCTTTTCTCCCAACACTGCAATTCTCTCTCATCATGATGCATCATGCTACTGCTACTGCTACTGCATCGCAACTCAGTTACTGAGAAGTAAGTAACTCATCCACCCAACTACTGACATCCTTGTCAGGCTAGAAACCCTCCCAACACTGAAGCTCTCTCTGCCGCTATACTATGCTCCCTCTACTGCCTCTGCATTGTTGCAACAACTTTGTGTCTCTCGCACTGCTGCAAACCTCTTTGTGCCATCCTGCACTGCTGCAACCTCCTCTGTGCCTCTCACACTGCTACAACCTCTCTGCGCTGCCCGGGACTACTGCACTCTAGCACTCTCTACCACTTCATCTGCATCTTCTTCTACTGACATCCGCCATCCTGCTACTGCCACTTCGAGGCTCCCGTAGCCAAGTATGATCTATGAGTTTGGGTACCTCAAGGATCCTGCCCCTCATCACCTGTAGTCCTCCAGACTACAACGCGATGTCTCCCCACCTCTTTTCTAGAGGTACATGAGCACTCATGGCACAATCATCATCATCCTCTACCTCCTTTTCTGCCTTCGCTAGCACTACCTTGGAGTCAGGCGCATCTCCCTTATTCTTCTTCCTCGGACACTAGTTTGCATAATGCCCCAGTTCCCCACAGTTGAAGCACTTTATCTTGGAGAGGGCCTTTTTCTTGGTCTTCCCCTTCTCCCCTGCAGATGCCAGAGTTGAATCCTCTTCCTCCTCTTTATTGACCCGGGCTCCTTTGTTGCTACTTCCCGTCTTGGTTAACCGTCTGATCTCTTCTTGGCGAAGAGCTTCCCACAATTCTTCCCAATCTGGAAGATTCGCTCTGCCCATAATGCTCTGGACGAATGTCTCCCACTCCTCGGAGACTGCGTTTAGGGCAGTCCTCACCATCAACTCCTGATCCAGTGTGGCCCCTATGGAAGTCAGTTGGTCCCGGATCTCCTGCAACCTACTGAGGAAGTGATCTACCTGCTCCCCCTTCTGCAACTGGTATGACCGTAGTTGATTCTCCAGCAGCATCTTCCTCTGCACGGAAGTGCCTTGATACAATGTCTTCAAGGTATCCCACATTTCCTTTACCGTCTCCTTCTCAACAATATGCTGGACCACATGATCCTTGACCCCATCAAGGATTATGTATTTTGCATTGGCCATCACATCCTCATACCTTTCATTGTCAGCTGGAACGACTAGGATAGCCACGGTTCTCAAGGTGAAGGCCTTGATGCGATGTCTATTTAGAACAGATAGGATCATGGCCTTCCAGATGACAATGTTGGACGCCCCATTCAACCTGTCCTGATCCCTCAGTCCATTCGTGGCCATCTCTCTGCTCTTCGTTTCGACTCCTCTGAGTCTCTACTTCCCTCCTAGAAGTTCTCTCTTCGACTCTCTCTGAGTCCATACTTCCCTCCTAGAAGTTCTCTGCTAGACTCCTTCTGAGTCTCAATTTCCCTTCTGGAAATCCTCCTGCCAACCGTCGAATCACACATCTCCGATCTCCTATGCACCTACAACACTGATCTGGATTTCTTTGCTAGAAATTCGCCTAGGTAGCGAATCCCTCTACCTTGGTTTTGCTCCATTAGGTACTGCTCTGTCTCGATAGCAACAACACCCCACCAGCTTCACTCTCTGCAATCTGCCCATAGCTTCCTATGCCCCAGCAACTTGTGAACTAAGCCTCTAAACTCTGCGCAATCCCAGGAAGGCTGATTTGCTCCCTTGGACAACTGTGTCAGCCCTCCTGGTCTCTGTGTGGCTCTTAGTGAGCCTCTACGATGGCCTATCTCTAGCTCGAATTGATGATGCAGTTCCTCTGCGTCAACCCTTCTCTGCTGCTTTCTTCCTAGGAACAACTTCTGTCACTCAAGACAGTTCTTTCAGCTTCAAATTTTCTGATTCAGTTGGCGCCTTCATCTTTCTTGTGATCTGCAACCCTCTGATACTATGTTGAAATTTCTATGTATTACCCGTTAGAAATTTTATCTGTATTCTCTGATTTATTTCGCCTACTTGTTTAATTACTAACAAGTTATTGAACCATATAAACATTGAAATAAACACAATACAGTCTCAACCATCTACAGATCAACAACTGAAAGAAATAGACAAACACACAAGTGACACCGTTATTTTTGGACAATCGTCCCTAGAAAAACCCAACCTGGGAAAACCAGTGTAGCAGTTCTAAGGGTTTTATTATTAAGCATCTTTTCTGAGTACACTGTGTGCCAAACTGGCTCACCCAATAGAGATAAAAAATATGGCAATAATACCTCTTCAAAAGCAGATATTCTGAAAGTCTACCACACGAAACCCTCTCCATCATAATCTGAAGCACTGTGTCAGCCCTCCTGGCCTCTGCGTCAGCCTAAAACCCTCTGTGTCAGCCCTCTGAGGCTCTGCGCAGCTTCTCTGAACCTCTGCGTCACTTCTGCAGCCTTTGTGTGGATGACGCAGGACCTTCTGGC
Source organism: Pinus taeda (assembly GCA_000404065.3). Taxonomy (NCBI): domain Eukaryota; kingdom Viridiplantae; phylum Streptophyta; class Pinopsida; order Pinales; family Pinaceae; genus Pinus; species Pinus taeda. Next base: position 51,938 of record APFE031757682.1, read on the forward strand.
CTTTGTGCAGTCACAGCTGGCCTCTGTGTGGATCCCTCTGGCTTCTGTGTCTGCCTCTCTACCTTTGCATTGGTCTTCCAACACAATATTTACCTCTCTGCCTCGTACTCACTGCCCCTCGCTGCAACTCTGATCACTGATTCAATTTCTCTTAGCAAACCCTGCTCTATAAAATCGAATGACTGATCACTCTGGTGTATCTCCAACTAATCCTCAAGCCTCCTCTTATACTTTTTCTGTTGAGTCTTCAACGACCGAGATTACATCTTTAATCAACAGCTAAGATTATATTTGGCTTGATCCATGTCATTTAGAACCTTCTAACCCAGTTTTATATTAATACCCATTAATATTTTATTTTTCCTAAGTTTAGACTTAGGAACTCCATTAAAATTATTAATTATTTTAATATCTCCTTAACTGGGTAGAATCTGCCCAAACCATTTATGGGTCTTGAATATATCATGTGTTTTAGCCTCTCCACCCATTTTCATGGCTAGATCACATCCGATGCTACCCCAAATAAGCATAGAGTTGGTGCAGAACTTGGTGCATTTCATTGAAAACACACTGAAGTGTTGTATTTTAGATCATAATGCAGTGTCGATGTCATGATGAGGTAACTTGAAGAGATTGATTGGGTATTATGAAGAATAGTGGTGACACTTTCTGTATGACAAGGTTGTCATTGATGACGTGACGTGGAGAATAAGTGAAGGGATAACTGAAGATTGACACAGCTCGGTGAAGAAGACTTTGGGAGTCGTGAAACCAAACATATCTTGACAAAGCGAAGCTATAAGATTGGTGTCCTTGGAGTTGGTGCTCCTAAACTCAATGTTGGTGCCTTGGATAAGATAGGGTCGAACCCCTAGAGTTTGGAGCCTCACTAAAGTCCAAGTAGGTGCTTAGCACATCCCAGGTTGGAGCCTGGGTGTCTTCATCAAGGATTGGAGCCCTACCCATATTGTACTTGATTCATTATAAAGATTATATTAATAAAATTGTTTACTTCTATTGTTCATTTTTGTGTTCTAAATATAAGTGATCTAACTGGTAAAAGTAACAATTGAAAAGAAATACTGAATCACCCCCCTCTCAGTATTTTCAACAAATACCTGTAACAGCGTGTGAACTCCTATAATAGCACGCAAATTATCGCAATTTGTACGAACCAATAAAGAGACGATGTATAGTGATAAGTATATCCAAATGGGGTTGAGGCCACTTGTATTTATAGGCTTCCAAGGATGTCCAATTTTCTTTAAGGCCTGTTACTGCTCAAACTAGCAGGGATCCTTAAACGGCTACTACTAGGTCAAGGGCAACAATGGAACAATAGCCCACTGTCACTTCGGCTAAAACTCCCTACTCTTTACAGACTTTCACCAATGGGAGGAGACCTGTTAAAATAAGGATCCCGAAAATAAATGGATCAATGGTAGGACGACAGAAGATCCTAGAAGCCTATTAACAAGAGAGGCTCAAATATATGGCTTGGTTGCTTTGAAAGAAAGATGAAAGGCTCTCTAAGAAGGGCTTAGGGGAATTCTGAGTATATGACTTGTCAAGAAGACCCTTAGCTCCTAAAATCCTTGTGGAAACTTGGATTCCAAGTGGTCTTTGTGAAATTGGCTTCAAAAGTTGTGGGACCACACAGGACCAAGTGGACCCAAAATTTGGTCAATATGATGGAATTTATCAACCAAGGGTGTGCTTAACCTAATTGAGGGGTAGAAAGGGATTAAAGGAGAAATTTTCTTTGAATTTGATGCAATAATCCCAATGAGGTCACTAGCCAAAGGAAACCTAGGGCAAGAAACAGTCCTCGAGCTAGGGCTTACAATATCTCAAGATCCCACCATCGGATTTGCCTAAAATTTGGAGGGCCTCTAGAGAAAACTCCAACGCATTTTTGGATCCAAAATCAAAGTATTTGGATTGATAGATTGTGAGATAAGTGATTCCCTAGGTGACCTATGTAGGCTAGGCCTAGAAAGAAAGAGAGAAGACGAAAAAATATTCTTTAAAGTGATCACCAGTGGAAGACTAGTGCCTTGCTTTTTTGGAAGATGGAGTCCTTGATAAATTAGGGTTTGGCTCCATTTCAACTTATCAAGGAGGCCTAGAAGACACTTTCCTAGGCTTAGGGCTAGTTTGAAGCAGCTTCAAGGTATTTATACTTCGTTTATCATAATTCGATGACTTATCTGGAGAAATAGTTATCCCTAGGAACATTCATTCATTCATTGCATGGCCCAATCATGATACAACACCATTTAGAAACTTAATTTCCACAATTTCGCATAAATTGATGCAGTAAAGAAGCCCTAGAATAGCGAAATTCCCAGCATTATGACATAGTAAAATTACATAACAAAAATAATTAATAAAGGTAGTTACATGCAAGAAGAATATATCCAATCATGAAATTTTCCAACAAGAGAAGCTCCAAGACAAAGAAGATTTAACCAGACATCAAAATTCATCCATTCATCCAAAAAATCTCCTCCTCCAAAGAATGTGAAATTCTCACAAGAGCTAATGATCAATCCCAGTGATGATACAAAGGAATCCATGTATCTCCTATTTATATACTCATTAGGAGTTTGAATTACCTAATTTGAACCTACATTAGCCCATCAATAAAAAGAATGTGCAAATAACTATCTATTGGTGAAAAGCCCACCAAACTAGCTCACAAATAAAATAATAAGCCTCCCAAGAGGTCAAATGATCAATAATGCATGTCGTTGGGCTCTCTAAGAGGCCCGATGAATTCCATAAGTGCCAAAATTATGAGTTGGACTTCCAAAAGTAATGGACAAGGGGATGGCCCCTTGTCCACATAACAAACCTATGGTGCTCCCAATGGTTGTGAGGGTACACAAGTGACCTCATGGGTCTCCAAGTAAATCAAAGATGCCTGTAGACCATCTATAAGGGCTCAGATGATGGTGTAGATGATGCCACATCATCCTACAAGCCCTGGGTCAGCTGCCAAGTGCATGGTACATCTGTGGGGTTGGCTGGGCAAAGGTGAACCAGGTGCATCTTCCTCATCCAATAGGTGAATCTCGAGCAGTATCTAGGGATCCATGGAGTGTTGGATACTGCTGTGGAAGCCCATGGCTCTCAACACACACCCTACATGTGCCAATGTAGCCCACTATAGGGTTAAGACCCCATATAGGGATACCAAACCCGAGATGGAGACCATCTGCAATCCTGCATAAGATCCAATGCGTCCCCTAGCCTTCCACTACAACAAGTCATTAAAGAAATCGAGTAAAAGAGCTTACAAACCATGGACCACAAGTGGGGACTTCATAATGGCCTCCCTTCCATAATGGGCTTTGGCATGTGCTAATGTCTCCAAACTCCAAATGGGGTTAACCAAGTATCCTATTAGGTGGTTTCTAATTCTAAAGGGGATAATATGTCCAAGTTACATCTTTTAAAAGGTGGTGGTATGTGATGAAGAGATGAATGGAGTAGGGGATGAGAAGGGGCATCCCTAGGCCACATGTTGGGGTACAAGGGTAGCTTGTAGAAGGGAAGTCCACACTTGGATATATAATGTATAGGAGGGAGCAATCATGGTACATGAGGTGCCTCGACTTTGATTTTTCTACCCTTCTTTATATGTCTTTTACCTTTTTATGATTTTTCTTTAATTAATTGCTTGGGGCTCAAGGGATAAGAGCATTATGTGTGAGATATAGCAGTGGATACCCCCTTTCAAGGTAAGGTGGTTCATTCCCCACCAGGGGTTGGAACAATCATGGATTCCTATATGATGAAGGAAGCTCATAGAACTTGTAGGAACCAGGGTTATGGCCATGATGATGGGGTAGAGCTCATCTATTGGCTTTTGCCCACGTGCTAAATGTGTTTGTCCAAGCCATCTTTTGCATTTTGTGGTACATTTTCCTATTGAATGTGGCCAATTATTCTTTTACTTTTCTTTTTAGCTGCATCAACCTCCAAGGCATCATTCCAGGCATGACTGAAGGTATGGGCAAGGGGAAGGGGAGAACTAGCCCTATGTGGACCTAGTGGAGGAATGTGGAGCCAAGTGGGAGAAATGATGAATGGGGTAATAATGAGTGGAAAGGGGGTAATATATGCAGATGAGGGAGCAAGACCACACAACCAAAATAAGGGTTTCCCATGAAATACCATCCCTAAAGCCAAATGGTTAGTAAAAGAGATCTAGCGGGACTAGAATCCAAGGTTAATATCCAAAAGGGGTCTAGGGGACAAGAGCACAGACCTAGCCCATTCTTTCCGCCAAATCCCCCCATTAATCCATGCCCATAAGTGTCCATGATAAGAAAACTACAATACTCAATTACCAAATGACAAGCCATACCTTTAGGTTTGGGAAGCCCACCTTCAAACATACGATCATGACAGATGGGTGAGAGACCACATGGCTGGCTCGGGTAGCGAAGAAATGGAACAACGAGCTAGTTGGTGGCTGCAAGGGGCTATTGGCTACCGACTAAGGATCATCTTGGAGAAAATTTTCTCCTAGGGATATCACCCACAAAATGGTGGGTTATAAGGCTGACCTAATCAAATGTGCATATGTGGGATTTTATTCAAAAATACACTTTCCCTTGTCCAAATTGAGCTCTTCAATAGTCAATATTGGTCCTCTTGAAAAGATGAATCTCATCCCATGGTTGGAATTTATCACCGAGTTGAAAAATTAACATGAAGGCTATGAAAATTACTGTTGGTCAAAGTGGGTCAACAAGTATTATAGGTTTCCAGGTGGTAGAATAGGGTCAACGTTGGGTAGTGTTGTCGCACAAAGTGTTTAGGCATCGCGACAACGTTCAGAGTAAGGGTTGTCACTCTCAAATCCTTACTCACTCCCTTTAGACTCTCTCCTAGACAAATCAAGGGGGGTAGTCCCTAGGTAAATGGATGAAATAACCTGTGAAAAATAGACTCCAGGAGATTTTAGTGATCGAAAACTTGCCGAATGTAAATGAATCTTGATTAACTCAGAAGAATAGATTAAACGCTAATGTAACCAAGACACGACCACAAGAGATAAATAATTATAGACCAGTGCCTTTAATATTTGAATTAACCATAGATTAAGACAAGCTATCCAGAGAAGACTTATTTATGCGGCAAAGCGACGATTATAAACAATTAGATGTGAATGCCCAAAAATGTAACATGCAAGAGATTCCCAAAAAAAAAATATGATTTTCACCTAATAGCCCAGATCCAAAACATCTAACTTCCTCCAACAGTCAATATGATTTAAAACATTTATTTGCACCTTGACCATAGAAAAACATGCATTTAATAACACTATAACACCAAGGAACTTTAGGTTTAAATTTTCAATTATCCTTAGGCAAAAATAAAGAAGAAAAACAAATCAAGAGGTTAATAAATCGAATTTTTAATGGGCCATAGGCCACATTAAAAATTTGATTATGTTTTAAGCACAAATCCCTTTATTTATTTTAACTCCTTATTTCTCACGTCACCAAGAGTTTAGATTTTTTAAATTGTTTTTGAATTTTTGAATTTTTAGGATTTATAGATTTTATATTTTTTTATTTTTATTTTGTAAAAATAAAAAATCAAATATACAACAAAAAAAAAACTTTTTAAAATTTTTATAATTTTTATTGTTTTGGATTTATAGATTTTATGTCTTTATATTTTTAATTTTGTAAAAAATAAAGAATCAAACTATACAAACAAAACAAAAACAAAAACAAAAAACTTTTTTAATTTTTAGAACTTTTTATTGTTTAGGATTTTTAGATTTTTAAGTTTTCAGACTTAATTTTTTTTTATTAAGTTTTTTCTTAATCAAAGTCAAAATAAAACAAAAAAAAATAAAATCGATATGAAACCAAAATCGAATTTTATATGAAACTAAAGGATATATGCACTAACCCTAAGCACTAACTATATACAAACACCTACTTAAATCAAATGACCATACACTATACAAAATAAAAATAAAAATAAAAATATATTGAAATGTTGTTTGCGTTTAGTGTGTGTAGGTGAGGGCAGCAGCAGAAGGGAGGCTTGCGGATCTGGGCAGGGAGGAGCAGCAGCAAAGAGACGGTTAGGTGCAGGTTTGCGTGAGGAGCAGGGGAAGACTGCGAGGGAGCGCTGCAGATTTCTGTTGCAAGGAAGGGCTGCGTGTTATGGAGGGTTGTGGATAGAAGGGAAAAGGAACGCAAGAGGAAGGCGCAGGTATGAGGGATGAGCTGGACGGAGTTGAGGGATGGATGGACTTGGAGCAGTTTAACGACAACATTGAGGGATGATGATAGCAGGATGAAGGATGCAGAAAGAGTAGATGGATAAATGGGTTGGTAGATTATGCAACAACGAGGAAGAAGGGATTGCGAGCAAGGTTATGGAGCGTTGAAGCAACCACGATGGGGAATGAAGGATATAGCAGAAAATAGCGAGCAAGTATGGTTGCAGAGGGCAGGAAGTGAGGTCTGACGGCAGAGGGAGAATGAGCAGTGGATTAACAGATGATGGTTGGTTTATGGAAAGAGGACAACGTATTCATTTTTTTATTTTTATTTTGTTTGTAGGTTTAGGGTGAGAGCAAAACGCGCAGAGGATAGAGGGCTAGCATGCAGGGGATAGAAGTAGCAAGAGGAGGAAGGGTTTGTTGCGGTGAGGAGTTCAGGGAATGAGCGAGGGTTAGCAAATGGGACTGCATGAGGGTTTGCACAGATCTGGATGAGGAGAAGAAAGAAATGCAGATATGGATGCCAATGAGGGTTTGAGGATCTAGAGAGAACCAAAAATAGAGGGTTTCTAAAAAAAATAAAAAATTTACAGCAAACTCAGAAACCCTTTAAAATCACCAGAACCCCTAAAAAAAATTCAGCAATCTTAATTTAAAATTTTAAATCCTTCCGCTTCAGATTTCTTAATGAAACCCTCACGGAAATTTCCATATCTGAAAATAAATAAATTTAAACCCTTAGATTGTGAAATCTGGATATGATCCCTGCCAAAATGATGTTGATGGACCCTCAGAGATCTAGATCTTACCCTCCAGGGCCTAGATCTAGACTTTGCACAGCTTTCAGCTTCAGATCTGCAGCTACAGGACGACAAGAAACACCCAAACGATATATACGATGACCCAAAAAACTAAAACCCCAAAAAACCCAAGTTAGAAAACTAAAAATAATTACAGATCTATATACATGAATGGCAGATCTGTCAAATCTAGGGACTGTGGGTCCGACTCCGCTCCCAGATCTGATGATCTGAGGCTCTCAATAGTCAGATCTATCAATTTAGCACAAGAAAATTAAATATTTTGAGTTTTAGAGGAGGTACTTAGCTCAAAACCCTTCATGAATCACCCATAAAAAATATCTTATGATAAGCCCGGGATCAAATTTAAGCTGGGCTCTTCAGAAAACACGGATTGAGAGTCGGTTGGTTCAGCCGAGAACTTCCCTGAACGCCCGATGATCTAAGAATCAAGGATGTTCCTGAAAAACTCAATTCAGCCATCAACATAGAGCGAGAAAACAATAACAAAATTCAAATTTAATAGAGATACCTGCTATTATATTCAAAACTTAAATTATCATTCAAACTCCAGCGACTGAGCAAGATACCTGTACTCAAATCCCTCTTCAGAAAGTTATCATCAATGGCCAAAAAGAAATCTATGCATGAAAATGACACATCTTATATTATTTCCACAAAGAGTAACACCAGCAGAAATCAACCCAAAAGTCTTTCTTTATTGCTCATAAAAAAGATTACAAGAGAGCCTTTCGCTTAGTACACGATCAAAAGATCGGATGAATTGACTAACAAATGACCTCCTATTTAAAGATAAATCCTCCAACAACGAGTTCGAGTGATCCTTGTCAAAGAAATCTCGACCATTGATGAGGATCAAAATTTCTTTTAATCTCATCCATCGAAATTTTAAATTATTGAGGAAATTCGAATTTTTCAATTTAATGCATTTTAATTAATTCAAAAACTAATTTTTTGAATTAATTTTCTCAAAATTTTGACTTTGACTTAACCCCAGGGACCAAAGGCTTAAAATTTAGAAAAATAATTAATTTACCTTAGTCCTTGGACCTCTTAAACTTTAATTTTTTAAGGACCAACGAATTTTGCCTTTGGAGAATTTAAATTTACTTAGGACCTAGAATTAATTAAATTATTGGCTTAGGATTTTAATTAATTTTGGCCAGAAAATTTAATTAATTAACCTATGAGGGGATAGATTAATTTTCTAGCCCTCAACACCTAAGTTACCAGAAAACAGATACGGGAACGGATACGGGTACGGGGTTTGAAACGGATACGGCAAATTTTCAAAAAATCTGGATACAATACGGCAGGAAACGGCACATAATATATATATATATATATTAAAAATAAAAAATTCATATTACCATTCATATTTCAAAATTCAGAATCTAATTTCTAAATTATCATCTATGATCTATCATGATTCATGATTCATAATCATCAATTCAAGTTTCAACTTTCAACATATGTCATATGGCATAAACATTCAACATTGCCATCATCTGGATCATCATTAACGATTATTATAACATTCATGATTCAAGTTTCAAGTTTCAACATATCATCAAGTTTTTGTTTCAAATTTCAAACATCAAGTTATCTAATATCAAGTTTCAAACTTTCAAACTTTCAACATGACAAGTTACACAAATACCATCATTACCAAGGTCCAAAACTAATAATGCATACTAATTAATACGTACTATGAAAGTACAAAAAGAACTATGACTGGCAGTCTACTATCATTACTCATAAATTATAATTCATATGGTTGTTCAAAAGTTTAAAAGTTAAAAATTAAAACACCATCATAAATTACATTTACATATCATCAAATATGTCTTCATTCATGCCACTATAATGTTCCACTTCCACATCCTCTCTAGGACTAGAAGTGGCACTGTGAGTGTGAACATTGCTGCCATGTCCACTTGAAGATGCACCTATTCCCAGTGATGGCTCCGAATCAAACAAACTCATGTGAGACATGGCATTCAATGTCATATCTAAGTCAGGCAACTCTGGTTCCACGTCCCATAATTTGGTGGGCCCAAATTTGTATTCATCTCTCTTGTGTGACAGAAGGCGAAGGTTTGAATGTATGTACACTAGTTCCTCAGCCTTCTTAGAGCCCAATCTGTTTCGCTTCACGGAATGGATGAAGCCATATGTACTCCAGTTCCTTTTTGCTGAAGAAGAACTAGCAACCTGTGACAAGACCTTGATGGCCAATTTTTGGATATGTGGAAGTGCCCCACCATAGAAGTTCCACCACTCAATTGGACTTAATCTGCTCTTGTCCCACATACACTCAATATCACAACCCCAACCCTCTGATCCCACAAAATGAGAAAATTGTGCACGAATCCGAAGCCCAATTTCCGGATCTACAAAAAGCTTTCTAAAAGCATTTTTAAATCCTTCTGCAACTTCTGGGTCTTTGTTTGGTGCGCTTCTTTCTGGATTACGTAGCAACTCTGCAGCATAATATTTTGGATTCAGTGCATAGGCTAAAAGGTGCAATGGGGTGGTCATCTTGTTCCACCTTTTGGTCAATATATCTTTTACTTCTCCGTAAAAGATTTCATCTGGGTCATTCTCCTTGGCATTTATAACCAACCTTATTTTCTCTATCATGGAATCAATGCCCTCATACACCTCTCCCAGATTAGGCATATCTGTGTCAAACATACGGAGCAAATCCACAAGCTTAGTAAATGCCAAGAGGTACTCCACCTTATCCCACCATTCATCATCAACAACCAACCGTTTCATTGCTTGTGCTCTATCAGATTGGGATTGCCTCCATTGGTTCCAAAGGGAACTGCATACCATTGATTGTAATGCATCTTTCACCTGCATGAGCCTTGTTAAGACTATGATGTGAGAAGCAAATCGAGTCTCAGCAACCTGCAGGTGTCAAATTGCCAATGTTTCAAATTTCAATCAATTTGAAAAATCATAATTTGATTGAATAACCTATTATGATTCACGAATAATGACATTTGAGAATCCAATTTAGATATTTGAATTTGGAGTCAAAAATTAGAATTTATGAATTATTTAATAAACTTTAAACTTTAAAGTATTGGTACCTTAAGGAGCTCCAACTTAGCAAATTCCCTGTAGATGCCTTGGGACATGTGGTGGTTTGTGATAAAGGCTTGAATTTCTTTTGCCTCTTCAATATTTTTCGAATCCACTCAATTTGCTTCCCCAACTTGCTCAACATGAGGTTCAATGAATGCACAGCACAAGGGGTCCAAAAAATGTGTTGATATTTGCGTTCAACAATTAGGCCTACTGCTCTACACACCATTGCATTGTCAGTTATTACCTGGACAACATTTTCAGGCCCCACCAATTCATTTGCTTCAATCAAGATGTCAGCAATGAATTGAGAATCTTTCATCTGCCCCTCACAATCCACTGCCTTCAAAAACATTGCCCCATGTGGGCTCTGAGCAATCACATTGATCAAAGGCCTATTTCTTTGATCTTTCCATCCATCAGAAATGATGGACACCCCTGAAATGATCCATGAATCACGAATGGGGGCTAATTTAGCCTCCAAATCTAACTTTTGAGCACTCAACAATGTGGTGCATATCTTCTCATATCCAGGGCTCTTGTACCCTCTTGGGGCTTCATTCAAACATTTTACCATCTTTGCCCAGTAAGGAGATCGCACAAGGTTAAAGGGAAGGCCATTTGCATAAATGCATTGAGCTACAGCTGCATCTGCTATCTCTCGAGCATCATTATTAAAACTCTTCTCAAGCGGTCCCAAATTTGACCGCTTTGACCCAACACCTCCATAAGAATAAAGTGGAGGCTTTGATGAAGATCCCAACCTTGTTGGGTGTTTTAAATGGGAGGCAGGATTTGCTTCATTTGCTTTAGCATCTGCCTCCTCTTGTTCTCTCTGATATTTTGCAATTTTTACCTTGCTTAAACCATTTCCATCTTTCCCATTCTCTTTAGGTGGGCCACTACATATGCGAATCCCATTGTTTTTTAGCCCAAGCAAATGTGTTTTAACCCGTGTGTATGACCCCTTAAACTCCTTTTGGCATTCACTGCAAACCCATGCCAATGATCCACCTCCTTGGATCTTCCCAACAGTAGTTACATATTTCCAAAGTGGTGACTTTGGATCAATTTTCTGGGTTGATTCAGTTTCCTATGCAACTTCCTCTGCCTCATTAATGGCTGAACTTGAAGTTGCCATGAATGATGATGATGTAAATGAAACTAAAAAAGAAAATTGACAAATATCAATCTTCAAAGTTCAGATATGTATTTAAAAAAAATTATTTGGTCATTTCTGGATGTTAATAAAATAATAAAATTATCTCATCAATTAATAAATAATATATATGCAATAAACAGTTTGCAATTTCTAAGTCTGTTCAACGCAGTTTTGCAATTTCAAATTCTCAAAGGATGATAATTCATGGCAACTTCAACTTCACAGGCAGAGAAAATAGGTGAAGGTTTCAAGCTCAACAGATCTAGCATGTTTTACTTTTTACTTGACAAGTCTCCATGGCCTCCTTCCCCTTCAAAGATCAGACAGCATGGTATTGAATTATGAAGGCTGACTTACAAACTCCTACTGCAAAAATTAAGCGGCTGACCCTAGCAAGGAAAGAGGTCCGAGGATCACTAAAGATTAGGATACATCACATCAAGATTCAAAAGTCAGAGGCATACCTATGACCAAGCTCTGTATGGAATTAAGTCAAAATCTGGGCATGATCTCAAGACATAGTCACTGTGACTAGGCTGAAATCTTAACTAAGGAGAGCGGGGAATTTTGAGGGGTATATAAACCCTGATCTGGAGGATTGAGGGGATAATCTAATAGCCCACACAAAATCAAGTTTCTTGACTAAGAAATCGCAGTCTTGGGCATAGCATAACAGGTCTGAAATCTCAATTTAAGAGGAATGAATTCTCTGAGTTTCCTCAAAGATCCAAATTTCAAAAGCATTGAAAATTCAAAATACATTAACCAAATTTCTGTTTGGGAAAATTTTCGAAGTTGCAAGCAACCAAGTCCAAGTTCTCGGAAAGCCTTATAAGCTGAAAGATGAACCAAATCTCTGGTACCAAATTCTAGGTCGAAATATGTTTCAGAGGGTTTGATTTAAAATTTTATTCATGAAACCAAGGCTCCTTCATCAAATACTGGGCATAAGTATTATACTATTATGTGAAATATTACCCAGCATCCATCAAATGATAAATCAGCACCCCCAACAGGAATCCCTACTGTTCGAGAAACCAAGAGTGCATATCGAATCTTATGTGTTATTTTAATTTTTAGATAAAACAAGTTGTTTCCTATCATGGAAACAGAATCAATCATTATCAATTCAATCAAATTAAACAACTTTAGTTATAAGAATCAAAACAACACACCCAATGTTAATAGTTTGATGTGATTTGTTCAGAATGGTGCTCCCTTGAGTCAACTTTCTCCTTGTGGGAATGCATGTAGTGCAACCACTTTCCTCACAACAAATGCAGTCTCAAGTTAAGAGGTCTTTCATATAGAATTTTTAAGACTAACTGTCATCTCACAGTGTCTCTTTTTCGGAAATACAGTCCATTGTGCTACCCTTATTACCTTTTCTATCCGACTTTTCTGAGCAGCTTCTGAAACAAGCTGCTTTTAAACAGTTGCTCAAGTTATATGATGAAAGCAAATATTCATTTCAATCTGTAGGATAGGTATTGACATTTCTAGTCTCTAGAATATATCGAAGGATGTTCATACACAAAAGCCAATCTGAAACTTATTTTCAAATAAGCTCAAGCTCAAGTATAGTTTGCACAGAGGGAACTGCTGAGATCTAGGCCATTGAGGCCATTAAAGCCTCAGTTCTCTGCTGTTGGGTTTATCAGCTTACAATGTTCATACCTGTGTAGCCAAATTCAATGAACAAACTAAAATCAAACTGCATTGGTAAAGAATGGTTTGATATATACCAACCAGTCTGGCATATTTTCAAATAAGCTCGAGTATAGTTTGCAAAGAGGAAACTGCAGAAATCTGGGCTATTGAGACAACTGAAGCATCGGTTCTCTGCTGCTGGGTTCATTGACTTATAATGTTGAGACTCGAGAGTCTTTCCAAACCTAACCAAATCCTATTCCCACCCCTCTATTATTGAAAGGATTTTCGTTGCATAACAACAATATCACTCTTAGTTATCATCTACCCTTATTCTTCTAGCATTTGGACACTCATTAGTTTCTTCCTCAATGTCTTATTAGCGTCGTGTTTATAGAGTAGAGTAGAATAGTGAAACTTTGAAAGAGTACCTAGGTCCTACAGTCATTAGTCACAAATCATTTAGTCTACAAGAAAACGATGAATGGTGTCTATGGATAGTGTCGATGTTTGTCAGAACAACAGTTACAAACCAGGCATGCTTTTGAACATTCCGAGGACCGAAAACAGTGTTGCTGTAGTTGAAAATACTAAATCTGCCAGGGAACAGGAAGTTGTTGTATGTATTATTGAACATTTTGCATACGAGAGTCGAGACACATGAATCCAAAACGTTTCGTCCAGAAAGGTTAACTAACCTCACGAGTCACACTGCACAGGCTCACCGGAAGGCGGAAGTAAACTGTAACTACAGCTGTTGACTTCAGCAGCAAATGGCGGCAGCGGCGGCAGCACTCCGGAACACTGGAACAGGAACTCAGCGGCGGCAGCGGCGACAGCGAACTCAGCATTTACGGTTTAGGGTAAATGAATATACATAAGTTATAACCTGTCGGTAAAAAAGGTAAAAAAGGTAAAAAACTCATAAAATCCGTTCCCGGCGGCTCAGGGGCAAAACGTTTTGGCTTTTCGTTAAAACTTAAAACGTTTTCAGATTTTTTAATACGTTTTCAAATCTCCTAAATACGGATCCCAAAACTCTGAAACGTATCAAGTTTTCGCTGAACGGGAGGGTTTTCAGGTAAAAACGCCTGGAAAACGGCTTTGAAAAACCAGAAACGTATTTGCATCCCCAAAAACGTATTTCCGCCGTTTTTTTGCCGTTTCTGTTGGACACCTAATCCTAAAGGGTTAGCGTGGAAGCCGAATGGACAAGCAGTCCAAGGGACCTTGGGATGTGAATCCCAACGGTCACCATATTGTACTATAAATGTACATCTTTTGTGAATAAAATTGTACTGAATGATTATCTTTCCTATTGTTTTCCTATTGGTTCTCCCTGACCATGTCTGTTTAACATGGTATCAGAGCCATGATGAGTGGCCTGTTTTTCATGAGCAACTGATCTGAGTTGCCTTGAATAGTGCTGACCCAGTCTTCATCACCTGAAGAACGCCTGCCTGCCTACCTGAAGCTGCAGGCCTGCCTGCCTGAAGCTGCATACCTAATTTCTGAAGGAAACGCACAGGTCCCAGAACACTGATTCCCTGGCTCTGACTCTGCCTGGATTGACTGCATTATAAGCGTTCTTTCTGACTGCATTATAAGCGTTCTTTCATTGCTCTCTGACTGCCAGAGACTCACTGCCAGAGACTGCGCCCTCATGAGTCATTGATAATGAATGGCATAAGCTTTGATGCGTTTCTGATCTTGAATGCACCTGAGCGTTGAATCGATTTGTAGCACGTTACTCTCAGACACATTCAGAGCCGCCATAGCTGCTTCACGGCATACAGAAGAAATATCCGCTCCAGTATACAGAAGAAATATTCAGCGCTGAATCACAAGTGGTAGAACTGTAATATCATCTCTTGAGAGTCAAATTTCAATACACAGAAATATTTTTCTCAGGAAATCCTAGGACGTGACTGAGCGGGAATTGTTTGTGCGCCTTTGCGCTGTTTTTTGAAACTTGAATGGACATTAGAGATGTCGATAAAGTAAAGTTAGAAACTTTCACTATTCCGTCGATCTGTGAATAATTAGTGAATCAATCTTTCAGGATAGCACTTTTCTTTTATAGTCTCACTTTTTCTCCAAGAAATCATTTTATACATTCAAGAATTCAAGGGTCTAGACGAATTATGCAATGCCTATTTCAAACCCATTCTGAGACGTTGTAGTATGACGGTAAAGATTTTCTCCTATCTTCTTTGTCGCTTCTTGTTGAGAAGTTAGGCGATGAAGGTTTCGGATATGGGTGGAAGGCCGTTTTGAAACTCAGTACCAGTCCTTCGAAATTATTGAAATGATTTTGTTTCTGAGTATCACTTCCGGATATCTTACTGATGCAATTACGTTAGCGCTTTTGCAATATTTGTTGTCTTTAAGCAAGATTCCACGGAGAAACAACGCTTTTACAGTTTCATACATTCCACATCGCAGTGACAGTTTTCGTATATACTACCGGTGCGTCAGTACTGATCTGTGACGGTACTGATATTGGTTTCGTGCCTTCATCGCGCTGAAGCCTCCAGATGCAATCCTGCATCGCGTCGATGGGTATTAAATTCAGCGGTTTTCGATCATTCATTCGGACAGCGAAAAGAAAGGGTAACAGTTCTCTCCTTTGAGTATTTATCCAGAATGGAAGGCCTGAGTTGCATTTGTTTGTACACAGTTCCGACTATAATACATTCTTTACCATCTTCAAGTCCTAAAATAGTACACAATGGCAAGTTTGGCCACTGTTTTTTAATAAGAGGGTTTAGAATCTCTCGGAACTTGTGAAGACGGAAATAGTAGAGATGACTGTATTGTTGCCCCCTGTACCTCTGCATCCTTAGCAGTTCTTTTTTCGTGACAAATTTGGAGCCGACAACTATCTTCAGCGAAGGTCTACTGTAAATGCCATCTCCGTGGGGTCCTGCCGAAATAGAATATTCATTCATTTCATCCTCGCCCAGTCGATGAATGATTCCTTCATTAAACCGAATTCGTTGCAGAAGACGCCAGTGGTCGAATCTTGCGGACACGATTGTTCTCCGGAATCAGGCAAGTATGCACGTCCTTTTGTACTCTCGTTGCGATTTTTTATATGAAGAGATCATTCAATAAGATTGTCAGAATCAGCTAGAAGATATGTCATTGGCTGGAAATTGAGGAGCAGAGACAGAAATAATTTTGCTCAAGTTCGAAGGACTTTCGGCCTTTTATCATTGCCAGACATTCTATTTTCCACATTCCTTTCTCGTATTATTCTGGTAATTTTCTCTTTTTTATAGTTTTATCTCCTTACGGGTGTAAGGGAAATTCTACAATCAGACCACACGAAATAAAGGCAGAGCAGAGAGAAATAATTTTGCTCAAGATCGAAGGACTGTCGGCCTGACATTTCCATTCTCTACATTATTTTATCGTATCAAGAAGTTGCTGAAGCATCTACTGAAGTTGCTGAAATTTTCCAGAGAGTTGAATTCTCTTGTGTGGCTGAGAATAGCATTTGTGAAGGGGCCGAATCATTGATCACCTTAGGAGGCCAAATATTTAACTGCTCAAATACTACAGGAGGCCAATTGTTATCTGTTGAAGCCGAATTGACCTTAGAGGCCAGGTTTATCATTGGTAAGTTAAATCTTATTGGAGGGTTGAGTTTCTTATAAGCCAAAATCAATGAAGCAATTACAACCTTTCTAGAGGGCGAGTTCAGTCAATTTTTGAGACTGAGTTTCTTCATTGGTAGACTGAGATTTATTGGGTTGAATTCATAAGCCCGATTCCGGCTTGAAGAAGACAAGTTCCTAGTGCCAAATCAGTCATTTTTCTAGATCATTAAATTGCTACAGGCAAGCTATAATAATTGTTTCAGAAGGGTCGAGACTGCCTCAAATTCCAAAGGTGTGACTTCATTGTCAAGGAGGCAGACTCTGTTGCATTTCAAGGGTCTAGTATTCTCTCCAATCAGATTCTATTTACCAGAACAAATTGACAGTAACAGAGGAACTATAATATTTAGTAATCTTCAAATTTCCAGCGGACAAACTTTCAGATTTGATATTTTGAAAAGGCTTCTCTGAGTAGTATAATATTGATGCTCTTCTTCTAAGTTACCACAAGTTCATTAAAGCATTGTTTTGAAATGGATCGAATGGATAATGTATTAGAGTTATTGAATACCCTAATACATTCCAGTATTGATGGGATGGTAAAAGTTAGCAATGATTCTCTCTCTAATATTCAAACCTGTTTGCAAAATGCACGAGAAAAGATCGATTTTTTGCAACTTGAATCACAGCTACAGCAAGAAGAACTTCAGCAATGGAGTCATCTTTCTGAACCTGTTTCTGTTCAGAATATTGAAACAGACTCCCATAAACAGCAAGTCAATAATGTTCCTGTTTATTCAAATAAAACAGTAGTTGTACATGTAGATGCAGAAACTCAGTCTGCACTTCCCAAGCCCATCATCAAACCTTGGGAACAGCTTGTCCACAACAAGCACAAAACTGGTCTTGGATATGACAAGGACTTGTCCTTT